>JACJUY010001200.1:141982-158144 GCA_014220935.1 Platorchestia sp. MABIK | reverse complement strand
ACACCTCACACCGCACCACACACCACACACCGCCACACTACACACCACACACCGCACCACACCACACACCACACCCCACACCGCACCACACACCACCACACTTCACACCCCACCGCACCACACGCGATGCGAGTGTGTGGGGGCGCTGGGGCCGTGCGGCCGCTGCCATCCATCACCGTGCGGCCGGCGAGTGTCCGGTGCAGGAGCGCCGCTCCGACGCTGCGGCGGCCGGCGCTAGAGTTGCTTCTTTAGCGATAAGTGCGGTGCGGCGCATCTCAATATGTTGGGAGCATTCAGCTAACGCAGAGTCAGCAAATTAGAGGCCAGTGACCGCTCAAATAACGGCCGTCTACCGATTCCGGGCCGCGATGGACGGCAGCCCGCCCTCTCCCTACCTCGCAGCGAAGGCCACAGCCCAAGTTCACTGAACTTTGAAGAACACATTTCATTCTGTACGAGGGATGCGGGACAGCGAAATTTGGTGTAAGAAGCCAGTAATAGGTTACTTTACTTAATCTCGCTTCTTGATGATTCTTTTAGTTTCCTCATCCGAGCGTCGAGCCAATTTTTTGGTTTCCTCGGCAAACTTTCCTTCAATTATCTTGTCCTTCGAACACGAAAGTTACGCAGAAAAAATTGAACTACACCTTTTTCACTTCAAATTAATCCAAGTCAAGTTCATATTAATCCAAGTCAAGTTCAAATTAATTCAAGTCAAGTTCAAATTAATTCAAGTCAAGTTCAAATTAATTCAAGTCAAGTTCAAATTAATTCAAGTCAAGTTCAAATTAGTCCAAGTCAAATTTAAATTAATCCAAGTCAAGTATAAATTAATCCAAGTTAAGTTCAAATTAATCCAACCCTAAGTTGAGTTAAGAATTGACAAAATCATTCGTTAATTTGAGCGTTTTTTGTGTTAAATATGTATCTATTTTATGTGATGAGCAAGAAGGACGTTTTTCCTTTCAGCAAGGAATAAATAAAATTTATGCAATGTAAAAACAAGCCGTCGTAAAATGTGGTAAGTTTCCAGCATCAGGAGGCAGAGTGTGATTCAGATCTTTGAGTGGAGAAACAGATGGAAGTCAATTCTAAAAATTTCGTATTATAGTACACATTAAAGTTGTTTCACAATTCTAAATTATTAGCAGTATGCATCCATTCAAATATTTATGTTCAAAAGTTCTTTTATGTTGCACGTACACATAGTAGGATTGAGGATTTATTTACACACAAAAAGAGATTTATTTGCGTGAAATTCCACTTTATCACATATGTGAAATCATATGTACATGCAACTACAAAAAAATACCATTGGATTATGTAGATTTAACAAGGCTTTAAGATAAGATCGATTAAAATAGGATAGGTTAAGATATGTTAAGCTAGGATATGTCAGGTTAGGGTATGTCAGGTTAGGGTATGTCAGGTTAGGGTATGTAAGGTTAGGATATGTTAGGTAAGGTTGACGGAATTTTTTCACGGTCCGTCTAGCTTAACGATGATATTATCAGTGGAATTTTTACGGGTCCTGCTAGTTTATAATATTAGCGTAGTGAATAATGTTACTTGTATCACAAAATAAACTACGCATGTAGTTCTAAAGCCATTCGAGGGAGAGATAAAATTTTTCCTTGAGCAAGCAACGTAAATTAAAAGAATTTTTTAGTATGATAGCATATTGATTTTGAACATTAACTCTCATATTATAAAATATTCCTTATTCCATTACATTTTGCACTTACAAGGTCTACATTTCGAAGAAATTCATCTTCACTTACTAATAATTTTTTTGGAACACAAACTCGCCTTATCTTTTTAGGCTAACTTCTGTGAGCACGCCGTGATGCCTCAGTGTGGTGTGGGTAGCCAGTTATGCTTTGATTATCGTTTTTACGACCAAATGAAATAAGTTCCGTTCAAGTTCTGCTGCTAGAGTAGTTTCATTGGTGGCTGATGAATGAGAAAACTGTTTTGCTTAATTCTTGAAAATTCTAAAATGCATTACTGCTTGAGTGATTGTACCGCTACCTTGGAAGGGTTTTGTCTATTACCAGCGGATGTGCAAAACAAGTGGAATTATAAAAATCGGTGGACATATTATATCCGGAAGTTATTTTCACTAAACGGCACGAAAAAGTCACTTCCCACGAAGTGTGCAGTCTTAATTGATGGCATCGATTTTATGAAAGCGGATCTATGGTAAAAAACGGATTTATAGTAAAAAGTGGATTTTTAATAACTCAAGTATTCAGTAGCAACGGCGTGTACAATAACCATTGGATTTATGAACAGTCAAACGATACTTGGTTAATGGCATGCATGTGATAGCCTCCGGATGTGTAACAACTTCAAAAAAATACTTGAAACCGCAAGTTTTTGAAAACCAGGGAACATGCAGAAGCTCCCAGATATGCAAGGACTTCCCTCGAAGGGCTTCAGTGAGGTTTTAGGTCAGTCACACGCTAATCAGGTAATTTAGGTCTCACGCTAATCATGTAATACCTAAAATAAGACTTGATTGAATGTTCTGGTTCTTAATTCAACTTCTGATTTGTAAATATTGAAGCTTTTTTTCACCTCAGGTTCGTCCGCCACAACGGTCTGTATCTCATAGAAGAATCGGCGTTCGAAGCTCAGCCAGCTCTGGACACTTTGTGAGTAATTCCTTCTTTCAATTATCAAAAATTTGTTATAGTGTTGCCCAGAACTACAATTGGATCTAACAAAACAGCTGCTTCAGTTCTTGGCAAACATTATACCAGCTCAATTCAGACTTCAATTAAAAGTCTACGGAAGTGTTTGCCAGTATTTCACTAACTATGGGCAGAAGACAAAGTACTGGAACGCATGAAACGAAGTCTTTATATACCTGTACATTGCTGAGCGAGACGAATGAATGATAGCCAACTCATTAAGTCATTTTTAAGGTTCCATTGGGACAATTCCAAGCAACTTGTCTTTTTTGTATGAGCAGTGAGTGAGAAATAGTTAACTCGAATTGTGTAGGGCTTACTCTGTGGCAACTGACACCTTTAAAAAATATCGATCGGACGTTCTTTCGTGTGTAAATGGCAAGAGCATCTTCAAATCAGGATTTTGAAAATTCGTTGTACACTTTATCTCATGTCCAATGCTATTAATCATCTCCTTTTTTCGTCATACGTTGTCTTAAGTGAGAAGGTACATTGGTAGAAAAACAAGAATACGAGTATATAAACATAGTTCAGGAAGAAATTTACTGAAAATTTACTGAAGACAGTTCAGTTCTATTTTGTGGTGTGAGTCTGTTCTAATTAGATGTTATGTTTTAAATAAATACATTAAATTTATTTTTTCATTGATTGAAGCTCTGTTCTTTTCTAATCATGCCTTTTTTATTTTTTCTCATATTCTAGACTGTAATAGTTTTGTGTGCCGTCTTAGAGCTTATTTATCGACAAACGATTAACTAATGTAAAAATTCTTTATTTTTCACCTCGAACTATTTCCGAACATATTCCGGTGTAATTTTCTTATTATCTCAGACGACAGCCGATAAGCTTTTTCGATTGAGCTGTTAATGAGAAATGACAAATTTTAAGAGGTTGGAAAGTGACCAACTTGGAATCGTTCACTGATGGTTAAGTCGGGGTTCCGCAAGGGTCTGTGGCAGGTCCGGGGAGGCAGACACCAGTGGATCTTGGTAGCCTAATTCAGCGCGATCCCTAATGGAGCCATAACTCTGATGCAGCTCAATAAGTGCTGTCCGACTTTGTGAAGTCCTGCGCCAGAGTCTCGAGGATACTTTCTCATTTTTGGCGATTATCTCAGCAATTTTTCAACCTCGATCGGATGATTGATGGGTTTCTGGTGAGAATTTGCTAAAGCTAATTAACTTCCAAGAGAGTTTCTCAAAGCGTGAATTTTTTAGTATGTTTGACAAAAATATGTTGGTTTCATTTGACACATGTGATAACTTTCGTAGATTTCTTTAGGACAAAATTTCTTGTACATGGAGATGGATGAGTCTCACTTTATACTTTAGGATTTTATTATATTTACTTCTTGT
Source organism: Platorchestia sp. MABIK (assembly GCA_014220935.1). Lineage (NCBI taxonomy): Eukaryota > Metazoa > Arthropoda > Malacostraca > Amphipoda > Talitridae > Platorchestia > Platorchestia sp. MABIK. The sequence continues at coordinate 154,093 of JACJUY010001200.1, read as the reverse complement.
GTGCTGTAACTAGGAAAACTACCATGCGATTTTGAAATGAAATTGCTGTTTTATGGTTGAAATTTACTCCCAAAACTTTTTTATCGCAAGTTTATTGAAATTTGCATCTCGCTGCAACGCTATTGATAATTGGTGTATGTTTTTCTTTCATTTTTTTCCTACATTTAGGTTTTCTTTCATGAATATTGTATGAGCAAAAATTAATTTGAAAGTAAGAGAGGAAGAGATTTTCGATAATACTCAACTTTTCCGATTGTAATTTCTTTTGCTTTATTTCATTTTGATTTAACACGTTCACTACGGTTGCTATTTTAGCAGTCTTTCCTTAGCGACGGCTGCAATCGTTCACCACTGCATGCGTTTCGATATGTACCCGAACTTTTTTTCCCAATAAGGGATCTAATTACAACCATTTTTAACATTATTTCAGCCTTTTCCAAGCATGTACTTGAAGATAATTACATGAGTTTCATGAAATATAAAGGTGTGACATTGATTTTTAGAAATTAAGAAAAAATGAGCAGTGGTACACATATGTACCAACACGTATATCAGTAATGCACCTGTTGGTACATACATGTACCAACACGTAGTGAACGTGTTGGATAAATATTTTAAGAAAATTTTTAGAACTTTTTTTAAATTTTCGTTATACAGGATATTTATGTAAAACGAGTATGATTGCGATCATGGAGTTACGACTTTTCTAGAGGGAAATGTCTCTGGTTAATATTCATTGTATAATCCATTATTAATTCTATTAACTTGAAGTGAGTTTTTAATAATTTTTAAAAATATTTCATACGCCGTCGGATTTTTTTACGAACCTGAAATCGGATCCCTGCAGTAAATTCTCTGATGTATGATTTTTTTTATTTATAGTCCAAAGTATTTTGATATGAAACTCTTCTCAGCCTTGGATACAAAGTTTTAAGAAAGAAAACTTGGCAGAAGGTATGGAATTTGATGATAAAAAATTTGTGCTTGCTCCCTTTGAACGTAAAAACAATTGAAATCGAGTGTAAATAACAGTCTTTCATGCTTAGGATAGGGCTAAATTACAATTTTGTAACTGTATTTCTCAATGCTTTTTCTATTTTCCTAACTCGAGTATTGCAAAAGATTTTGGGGAAAGAATTGAAATAACAATAACAAACGGGAGGAATTTAATTTGTCATAGTTCAGCAGTCACGCCACTGGGATATAAAAGGGGTGAGGATTTAAGTTGAGCCTCCTAAATCACGATAAACTTGTAGTTCTCGCGTTGGTGGAGGAAGACACGAGCGCACCATTTTGAACTAGTATTTATCTCCCGTTGCCTGGTTGGAAATTTAAAAAATTAGTGTTTGGTAATCAATAAAAGGTATAATACGTTAATAGTTATAGGTATCACATGGGCTAGTAATTAATTTGAAGTTATGGTGAGCACATAGGCTTGGAATAAGGTAATAGTTTTAGTGAGCCAGGCAAATGTGGGTTGTCGAAGTTGAGCAGTCAACCTTAGCATAATTAATGAGTTAGCGACAAGCTTGCCAGCAGCCAACCTCTAAAACGTCGACTACAGGACATATTGCGCACGCAGACGAGATGAACTGCAGATAGGATCCAATTGAACGTAGGCTCGTTACAACCCGCGTGCGGGCTTCAGAATGCCTGGTGGACGCAGGGACGCTAGGCGGACGACTGCAGGTACTCGTAGAGGATGGAAGCTTAGTTGCACATCCTCAGGAGATAAAAAGGAGATCAGCTGGAGCAGAGTGCGGGTCTATCCTCAAATAAGAGGAAGTAGTTAGCACAAAGATATTGTTCATTTAAGTGTTCAAGTTGTTCTGCTTGTTTTGAGAAGCAGGTTTTTCGATAAATGCCTGCTTGCCATTGTGCATTCAATGAGGTATTCAATATTCTAGTCAAGGTTGTTACTAGTAAAGCTAGTGTGCTATCGGTGATGGTATAGTGTTGATACATTTTATCTCCCCTCAGGGGGATACAAATATTGTATCTATGAGAATTAGCACTCCCAGGAGGACAATGTAAGGGCCCGAGCTGAGAGTTAGGTAGGCCTTCTTTTTGCTGAAATAAAATGCTTTTGTTGTGTTAAGAACCATCTTTTTTCGGTTCACTGCTGTCCTGTTTTTTCCGGACCCTACTACTTTCTTTTTCAACTTTGATCTTGCTTCATGAACTTCTTTCTTAACTTACTGTTTTTTTGTCCTTTCTGCATAGATTCCGCGTTCCCTTGACTCCATACTAAATGGGGCCTTCTTCCTTCCTCCCTTTGGATCGGCTTTGTTGCGGATAGGGAGGCTTAAACTAACTAATAATCTAATAATCTGATACATTTTATCTTTATTATGTACAAGTATAGGTTTGCACATTTTCCATTATGTTAATTTTTTCAGGGACTTGTCGGAGAATTTGCTGCGCAGCGTTCCTGTGGCTGTTCGCTCCTGCCTCCACCTCCGCCTCTTGTGAGCCATCATCTCACTTCGAGATATTTCCAATCATCGTATAAATGTCAAACATCTTCTACGTGTCTCCTACATATTCTAAAAGTATAAATGTCACTGATAGTACTAGCATATTTTTACGTGTCCCACTAATTTAACGGTATTGGTGGAGCATTTCATTAGATTCACATGAACTCAGATTTATTTTTCTCCTTCGAAAATTAAATTCCAATCTCAATTATCCTGGGTCTGAACATGAAAACTTCATCAAGAATCTTCTCTATTTTTTTGAGCGAGCAGTTGCTCCCCAAAAATCGCCAAGGTGCCTCAGCGGTCTGCTCCCGATGTTTAATTTTTGTTGAAGTGACGTTGGAGTTAAGACAATGCAGTAAGTAGGCTAACTTAGCCCATTCGCTTGACGGCATCGATCCGGACCAATATGGTGTTTGCTTCCACGTTTAGACTAAAACAGCGTTATGAAGTAACTCGACTGCGATCCATCTGGTCATTAGTTATCCCCTTTGCTTTTAACAAACTGATTTTAGTCTCTAATACGAGTGGCTGTAAGTGAGAAATTAAATTCAACTTCTCTGAAAGCTATTCCCTTCTTTCGTTCTTTCTCCTACAAATACACACATAACCTTCGAGCTGGTGAGCCTAATCTCTTCTGCAGCGCGTGTGCTTGGAAGATGTAACCTCAGCTATGTTTTTTATAAACTCGTATCTGTATAACTGGTTCATTTTCACAGTGTGCGCAATAGCAGAGTATTCGTGTGTTGCTGGTCAGCGATGCTACCATGGAGAAGAGTTTTCTGAAATTAGATCATCCTGTCAGAAAAAAATTTATTACAATTATTCATGTTAGAAGGTTTTGTGCAAATCTCTGCTCTTAGTGAAATGTACTTTTGTGAACTCGCAGGCTGCTCGCAGAGAATATAATCAGCTACGTGCAGGAGGGAGCGTTTGAGGGCCTTCGGTTTTTACAATGGGTCGACCTGAAGGGCAACCCTCTCCTCACGGTGCACCACAGGGCATTTAGCGCCCTCCCGTCCCTCAACAAATTGTGAGTTTTGTCTGCGCCGGTTGGTGCGGGTGGAGGTGACTTTGCTTGTTGCCATATGCTGGGGCACTCAACTTAATTTTTGGCGCGGTCATGTCTTCCGCACCAGCAATTATTCTAATAAGGTTGTCGAGTTCATGATTCTGAACCACAGACAGTGAGTGTCCGTTGTACGTAGTAAGGCGTCTTTTTGCGTCTTAGCACTTCTGACCCTAATTTCCTTCTAGTTTAGTTTAAAATATCCAATATTTCCACTGAATTTCTTTAAAATTTATGCTGTTGGAAAATTTCAATAAAAGTGATTCTAGCTTAGTAAATTCAACCGATAGCACTGTAAAAATGTGGAAGTACACTGAAGTTAATTTATATTTTTAGACTGAATTCCCAGTTTTTAAAAGTGCCATCATTTTTCCTCGAGATAACATTGCGAGAACGACTTGAATCTTTAAGCTAATTTGTTAAGTTTAGCAAGAAAGCCAGATAACCGTGAGAGTCATGTTGAACCTGTGACATGTAAATGGTTAAGATTTAAAGCAGTCATCTAACAGACTATCTTGATTTATGATTTCGGACGAGTCGGTGAAGTTCAGTACTAGCTTTTCAATATCACTGCCGTCACTTGAAATACCGCAGCGTCACGCACTGTTCAGTGAACATCTAGTGAACGCAAATTACCTTGCAGCATCCTGAAGGAAACTCGGAACCTGTCGACCCTGCCCGACTTGCTGGCCAGCGTCCGCCTCGAGGTGCTGGGCATTGACCGCGCAGCACTCGCGTCCGTCCCGCGCGAGCTGTGCCTGCGCCACCCCCGACTCCGCAGTCTGTGAGTTGCCCTCCTCTCCGTCATGCTAAAATTTAAGTTAGTCCTCGTTACAGGGGGCGTGTTTCAGGATCAGTGAGACTTTACGCTGCCCACTTGTCTCACGTCTCGAGATGATTCACCGATCATCTGACGGGCAACTGAATGAGTAGATTTCCTACACTGACTTTCATTGTAGGATTGCCACACCTGTTTTTATGCAACTGATTTGTAGTATGCCATTTTTCGTGTACTTTTTTTCGATATAGATATTTATTTTCTTTTTTGTACGAATACTACTTTCCATTTCTTTGCTAATATTGCTGATATGCTTGTTCAAACTAATTGTTCTTTATTAATTTTTTCTGTTCATTTACGGTATATTATGGCCGTAAAAAATCCCACCTATATAGTTTGCTAAACCGTTTATTTCCCATAAGCATTAAAAATCTCTGCGGAAATGTGTTTATCCCAAATGGAGATAAATTTAATGAATCACGTGGGCAAAAGGGGAAAAAATACAGTTGAAAGTCTATGTTGGTTTAAAGCCGGAGTATCATTTTTTGCTCTTTGCTCAGTTGGAATTTCAGGCATCTCACCATCGATAAGGCATAGAACTACGTATAACCCTATAATTGTTTGACATGCACTCGTATTTTTTCAGAAATACCATCGTTACTCACGATTAATATGAAAAGAGCTTACTGGTAGTGGACACTCTTGTAACTTTTTAGAATAACCTAAACTTGCACAAAAATGCTAATGATACATCTGGTGCCCGAAATTCAAGTAAATTCCTCACTTGTGATGAAGACCTCCGACACTCTTCACATTTCGTTAGCCCTCAAGGATGACTCTCAGAAACCTACGGGTGACGACTCACTTCTAAGAGATTCTTTTTATTCGGGATTTTATAACAGAAGTTTGCACTGAGACTAATGGAGTGTACTTATTTTATTCTGCCATATGTATGTTCTTCTACAAACTCTGGCTGGACGTTAATCAGCAGCCCTAAAATAACTGGCGATTTTATTCGTGTGTTGATTCCTCCACTAAAAATATTAGGGAATTCCTCTATTACAGCGTCTCCTTCGTGAAAAGTTCAGAAATTTTCCCAGATGCATTTTCCTTCCAGGCATCATTATATCAATATTAATATTTTAAACCAAATTCTTCCCACTTTCATCATATCTATAACCAAGGTAAACCATATTTTTGCAAAGTACTCGAGTTCTCCTTTCATTTGAATACCATTGAGACCTTGATTTCAAAATTAGTGAAAACATACGCGGTTTCTCAAGAACCGGATTCTAATGTATTATGCTCGAGTTAGCGGATCGGTGATCTTCCTTAGTTATCGAGTTAGCTGATTAGCGGGACTGAGTGTTCCGGACTGGTGACGAAGGCGTCGTGCCGTCGCCGGAACCGGAGAGATCAAGAGGCAATCGTTAGCTCGTAAATCCAAGGTTGGCGCCCTTGGCCTTCAGCTTCTGCCATCTCATTTCAGACGTCTCCAGAGGAGGAATTGCGGCGCGTGCTTTTTAAGTTTATTTCAAATTTTATTGCCTGGTATGAAAACATCTGCTTCCTCTTGATGTCATGAAGTTGAGTTTAATAAAACTCTAATTTATTCGAGGGAGAGATGGAGGAAGAAAAACTGAGGATTCCATCTGGTCAAATCCTTCGGTCGCAAGGGAGTTTAGCTCTTTAAATTAAATATTTTGATTTGACTCGCTGCGATCACTGTCATGTAATGTCAACATGTACGCCTGTCCAAACTTCCAGTGTAATTCAACCTGTAATTTATTCCAGTGTAATGATTGGGAAGTTCATTCTGATCAGCTGCCTGTCGAATAATGCGGTGCAAATCCGAAGTCCACATTTCTCTGAACAACGAAAGAAAGTTGCGTTTGATGTCGTTTGTCTTTAAATACCAAAAAGACTTGTCTCTTTTTCTGATCCGGACAAAGTTTTACAGAACTGTATCAACGAATTCAAATGGTTTGCCCACCAATCGCTCGCACGTTAATTGAATAAACTTTTGCGTACCGTCAGCTTACAACAGAGGCTTGGTCCATTAGTTGCGGGAGCGTTACGAAAACAATTTTGTAGTGGCTATTTGTTATGGGTGGGGCTCACACTGCCGTTTAATATTCTCTTTTATTTCAGACAATGTTCCTAAATGTGCAAAAGAGAATTTCATTTGTTGCTTCATGAGATCCATAACTGTAGTTTGAAGAATTTTATGTTCAAACTAGGTGAATCTAAGCCAAAGTAATAAAAACATTGAAATATTATGAGGTTACGAGGCTGTTCATGATTTGCTCTACTCAGTTATTTTCTTTTGATAGATTTAAATTTCAAGTACGCTCCAAATTTCAAAAACTGAGAGCTTCTGATTTTGTGATACTGATACTTTTTGGTGCGCTAATTGCCCGTCAACAGTAACAAGAGCACATTGTGCTGCTTTTATATGGCAGTTGTGCACTTGGGGATAGCTCTCCAATTCTTCTCTCCCGCATAGAAAATAATTCTGTTGAATGTAGAAAATGAGCTACGACCTAACTGCAAAATGCATCGGTATTTTCATTGCCGCAACTTGAAATCAAACACGAAAAGAATTGATTTAATGTCATGAGCAGAGTCTGATCACAAGTTTGGAATGACACTGTTCTTGATTGCGAGCAGATGGTGCCTATGCCGTGTCTAAGACCAGATGTCAATGAGGAAAGCACGCTCGTATTTGCCCTTAGGTTTCAGTTTTATTTTTCAGTGGGGGTTATGTATGTCTCAATAAGCTCGCCTTTGAAATTTCCTCATCGGTTAAACTGTTGCAATTGCAGCCGCGGAAATAGCGTTGTCTCCCTCTGTGCTGAGAATAAGTAAACAAAAAATCAATACATTATGTGAATGGGCTATTAATTTTGTGTCATGGAGGGAATCTACACTGCTAACTTGAAAACTTAAGCGTTAGAATAATTTGCGTGCACATCAAATTATAACTTGAATAGATTTCATACTATTATCCGCACCGACACACCGACTTCGGACAAATAACAAACAGTAATTCCAGAAACGACATTCCTATGAGCAGCGACGTTATTTATGTTTGACAGAGTAACCAAAACTATTGCCCGGCGCACAATTTTTTCGGGATGGGCAGAGTTCCAACATGACATCTCTGCATTCCTCGCTCTGAAAGTTAATTTTCCAATTCAGTCGACATCAGAGGAGCGTACTGAAACGTTTGCTGTCTCCGTCTTAGTTTGCTGTGGTCACTTTTCGTTGGACGGATTCCGAATAAAAATTTGTGCAAAACTTTAATTGGTACTAATCTTGTTCTTTTTTTTGTCAAAGGAATCGCATTGCATAATGTGGAAATGAATTAATTTTTCTTCCAGAAACCTCCACCTTAATGCCCTGCAAGTGCTTCCCGACCTCTCCAAATGTAGCCAGCTCAAGCTTCTGTGAGTATCTTAATCGTCTCTTCTGCTGTTCCTGATTCGTAGACATCTATCTTCATGACAAGCTTTGAATGTCATGTGTTTTTTGTTATTTTTCTGTTCACCTAAACAGCCTATTCCTCTAAATTTCGTTGCTTAGAATTCCTTATTTTTTCTTTTGTACTCAATTTTGGCTGAAGTGCGCTTAATGACAGCATGTCGCTCAACGCTCGCATGTGTGTGAAGAGCAACGCTGTGGGTGAGGACAGTTAAGTGTTCTTTCTATGTCTTTTGAATCTTACAGAGCTCTTCAGGAAGAAGAATTTTTGCTCTTGTTGTTAATAACGTCGAACCAAACAAGTGCATTTAACTGTGTCCTGGAGAAGAGAGTGCTAAAAATGTTGAGTGCATTTGTATCAAATAACGCGATTTTCTTATTTTTTGTTAACAAGTATATTTGTACCGAGTAAGTTTGCTGAAATATGGGGTTTATGTTACATAATTAAAATTCGTCATGTAGACTTGTTCTCTAAATTTATTTGTATACGACTGATAGTGTGTAATCTACAAATGAATTTTACACGTACATCAAATGAATTAACTTATACAACTCATTGGTTTGCTGGAATGGCAATGCGATTTTTTTTGGTCAAAATTTTCACTGCAAAATTTTCACAATTTTCATGTTTAATAATTTCTACAGCATATATTGCACCTCTAGGCTTTGGTCATCTGAATGAACCGTCTCGCTCTTGAAAAAATTTTTCCTCGTCTATTTGCTTCATCAAGTATGCTACGAAGACCTCAGTCTTTACTCCAATGAAAAATTTTGCGAGCTGTTGAGCTTTCATCCAGTTATCTTTCTTTGACTTTTAAAAATACCACCGACCCTAGCTGACAGCTTGGATTTTCGATTAGAATTTGACGGCCCGTTTCCATAGAGGAGACTTTCGTGTGAACACTTGAACACGAGCCTCAGCGGAGTGTGATGAAATGCTGTTTTCTAGTTCATTTCATTCGATTATTTTGCTATGATTAAAAATTATTATGAACAACTGACAGAAGAGAGCAAAGAAAAGTTTTGGTTTTGGCTGCGAGGACTCGTGAGGGGTACACACTGTGCCCACAACTGGAGCAGTGAGCCTAAGTAGACACTCAGAGCGGTCTTCTCGCTGCACATCAGGAATAACTGGCTGGTGGCTCAGTGAAATCTTGCTAAGCTCAGAAGACGCCTGGCTCTGGGCTGCCAGATTGACATTTTTCTAACCAATATTCTCAAACTTGTTTTTCCTGATTATGATTCGATCGTAAAAGTCTTTCAGCATCTTGGGTTGCCAGATGAGCGATTTTTATGGTTAAATTTGTTTTTAATAAAGCCAAATTTTACCATTCTAGCCAAAAAAGGAATTCTTGCTACCCAGGTTTGATTATGGCTTACAAGAAAGCTCAAATACGTCCCGGTGACTCGAGTCCAAATTTAGTCACATGAAACCACGTGCCTGTGTGGCCCACTGGTACAGGACCTTAGATTTATGCTGCTCAATTAGAAGTTAGAATGAATTACACTGAACAGGAAAATCTTTACAAGAGAGGGACGAAATCAATCAGTTCTTACAGTCAAATTTGTTCATCGAGTGGTTACATCGCGGTAAATTTTCGTGAAGTACATCAGCTGTATTTGGTCACTCATGCTTAGCATTTGTTGCATGAAATACGACCCCTAAGGGGGATGCAACTGTTGTATCTATGGGAATTAGCGCTCCCACGGAGGCTATGTGAGGACCCGAGCTAAAGCTGAGGTAGGCTTTCTTTTTGTTGAAATAAAATAGGTTTTTGTTTTGTTAAGGGCCATCTTTTTTCGGTTCACTGCTGTCCTGTTTTTTCAGCCCCTACTACTTTCTTCTTCAAATTTTATCTTGTTTCATGAACTTCTTTCTTAGCTTACTGTTTTTATGCACCTTGTGCGTAGATTCCGCGTTCTCTTAACTCCATACTAAATGGTGCCTTCATCCTTCCTCTCTTTGAACATCTTTGTTGTGGTAAAGGGAGGCTAAAACTTTCTTATAAGCAATCGTTTGACTAATTATGTGTAGGATTACTTTTGTGATCCTCTGAAACTATTGAAAATAGAACTGTTTCTGCTATTGCTCACATTAAAAATGCGGATGAAAACCAATTCATTTAAAATCTTAGAAATTCATTGCTCGTTTGTGTTGGGCGTTGAGAATGCCTCAGCTGTGTGTTGCCTCAATGGAAAATGTGGTAATGATTGAGTTGTTCGATAATTCTAGTGCGCCACGTGCGTTGTTACAGATTCTCAAATCCTGGCGCTAATTCGGGCCAGAGCTTTGAGTGATTAGAACATTAGTTCCGGTCCGTAAACTGTGGGAGCGATCACGAGGTGCGTCAGGACTTGCGCAACTGCGATTTATTGTCCTGGAAGAGGACGATGATCTCTCGAGGTGGAGGGCAATCCTTCTCAAGAAATGTTTTGTTACGTTTTGCAGAGAGATAGCATCCAAATCTCCTGCGTGAAGGCTTTTTATTTACAGAAAAATTGAATAGAAGAGCGACCTGTTTCCTTAAAAATGATTGGGACTCCTTTAGTGTGATTTTTTTTTGACAGAAACACTTTGTTATGAAACACCTGGCTTACGTCTTTGTAAATATGCCTCAGAAATTAACTGGCTGGTAGTCTGGACAAGTGACAATAATGCTAAGTCACCACTAATGCATTGTAGTCGTAAAGAGACTCGGATGTTGTAGTACATCAATTAGAATAGTGAAGAACGGCTTTGTTTATAAAGTTTGTTATCTAAATGGTGAGCTTGAAAAAAATGAATTACCGTACTCAATAGAGGTCTCCCTTTCAAGAGAGGCCAATCCATATTAGAGGCCTCTTTTTCCCATTGGCCTTTTTTCCCATACGAGGCTATAGAAGGCCCTTATTCTATATATGGCCTTTTTTCTATATAAGGCCTTTTTTCTATAGAATGCCTTTTTTCTATAGAAGGCCTTTTTTCTATAGAAGGCCTTTTTTCTATAGAAGGCCTTTTTTCTATAGGCCTTTTTTATAGAAAGCCTTTTTTCTCACGGAAGGCCTTTTTTCCATAGAAGATCTATTTTCCCATAAGAGGCTTTTTTCCGCTAGGAGGACTTTTTTCCAAAGGAGGCCTTGTTATCCCATTAAAAAACTTTTCTTCCCCCATCAGAGGCCTCTCATTTTATCTCAGTAGTGGCCTCTCGTTCCAATATGCTTCTGTCGTAAGAGATCTCTTCTCAAAAAAAAACTTTCTTTCCCTGTGAAAGGCCTTTTCTCTCAAGTAGGTCTCTTTTTCCATAATAAGCCTCTGTTCTTCATACTAAGCCTTTCTTCTCATTAAAAAGCCTCTGTTCTTCCTACTAAGCCTTTCTTTCCATAATAAGCCATTCTGCTACATAGTAAGCAAATTCATTTCTGTAATTAACTTTTTACTAATAAGCCTCTTGGCTCCATAATAAGCCTCTCTTCTCAATGAAAGGCATTTCTGCTTCATAATCAGCCTGTCATCTATATAATAGAACTCTCTTTTCGATAAGAAGACCCATCTTTTCTAAATGGGTGGGGGTGGGGGGGGACGGGCATCTTTTTTACAAGAGAGCGTTTTTAGTCTGCATCGCTAAGTTTTTTCTTACCCCTAAGGAAGGTTCTCGTCATCACACGGAAGAAATTTATTAATTAAAAATATTCTTCAAGTGTTGAAGAGAAACGAATCTGCGAATTTTTTCAGATTTTAGGTAGTTTATTTTCATAGAAAACGGTAGTCCTTATATCTAAGGATGGAGATAAAAATACATTTCTAGTTGAATGGTGAATCAAAAAATTCTCCGCAGCACTGTCTTTAACAGTCACCTAACTCAGGGCACTCTCACGGAAGCCTAACTTACCCTCAGATCGAGCGGCATTTGGTATATTTTATTGAATTATGATCTACAGTCTGGATGGGGTGATATAGCGCACTTGATAGTAAAACTGTCGTTGAGTGGCCTAGTGATGGAAAACCACACTGCCATGTGAAGATACATAGAATTGAAACTGAACAAAACAAGCGTGACTCCAAAAAGACAGGGAAGTCATTGGAGAAGACCGAAGCTCTGCGTTAAATCATGTTTTGTTATACAGGGTGCAGCAGTCAATACTGCATTTTCGAGAAGGCTCTGGAAGCCTAAAATGCAGGATTGACTGCCGCACCTTGTACAGGGTGCGCCAGAGAAACTTACTTATTTGAAAAAATTCCCGCGCGGTGAGTTGAGCGGGTAGAGGGGCGAGAGGGGGCGCATCTGGAGATGGAAGTTCCCAAGTTTGTTTCTCCCGCCAGTCAG
>JACJUY010001200.1:75369-141480 GCA_014220935.1 Platorchestia sp. MABIK | reverse complement strand
TTCAAGACAACATGAAAAAAAATTCGGATATTGTATTCTCATATAAAAAATAATTTAAAACAATAACTGAAGTACTTTTGTTTTTATTGACCTTTCAAATAAGTAAGTTTCTCTGGCGCACCCTGTATTTGTGCACTCAAGCACCCATTGCCAGAGGGGAGTCGCAGCAGCCCTCTGAGTTTTCAGTGCAGGAGTTGTAAGCCCTGCGTTTCAGAGGAGACGTTTTTGCCTCGATACAGTGAAACAATAATTTAACTAAGCTCCTGGAATTTGCGTGTATTGCCGTTGGTGTAGCGATGGGGTGTGCGCGCAAACTGCAGATGTAGGAAACTGATTATCAACGTATACGTAGTGATATGTTTTCTGAAGCGCTTAATCGCCTATAGGGGCGCTCAAAACTTTTTCAGTATTCAATGTATAGTAAATTGTATTTTATTGAGGATCCCCCTCGTGGGGATACAACCATTTTATCTATGGTAATTAGTGCTCCCAGGGGAACATGGGAAGTCCCGAGCTGAAGGTTAGGTTGGCCTTCCTTCTGTTTAAAAAAAAAAAAATTTTTTTGTTGTTTTACGGACCGTCATTTTTGATGCCCTACTGTCTGTTTTTTCAGCACTCACTACTTTATTCTTCAACTTTCATCCTGATTCATAAATTTTTCGCTCGACTTATTGTTTTATCCATCTTGTGCATAAATTCCATGTTCCCTATCATCCATACTAAATAGTGCCTTCCTCCTTCCTCTTTTTGGAACGCCTTTGTTGCGGTAAAAGAGGCTTAAACTAACATCTAACATTGCCCAATTTTTATTTGGTTTTGTTTCACTTATTATTCATGAATTTCTCTTATTTTAGTTCTAAAATAAATATACGCTTATTTCTAGTTATTTTGAAACACTTTGAGATCATGTTTTGATTGTAAATTTTCTAGAATGTAAACGTCAAAATATAAAGCATTAATGGGAGAGAACGAACGTTCAAAGTCACTTGTATGTTTATTGAAATACTCGTTCATGTTCATGTGTCGCCTCAGGGGGACAGAACTATTGTAGGAGTAGGAGTGCAAATTAGCGCTGCCAGAGGAAGATGTGAGGTTCCGAACTGAAGGTTAAGTAGGTGTTCCTTTTCGTGGCATAGAATACATTTTTTATTTTGTTTCAGACCATTTTTTTGGCTCACTGCCGTCTTTCTTCAGCACCTAATACTTCCTTCTTCAATTTTTTTCTTATTTGGTAAAATTCTTATTAATCTTGGTATTTCTATGCGCAGGGGATCTAAGGTAGGAACACACCTTCTGCATAGAATACTAGTTCCCTTAACTCCATCCTAATTGGTACCTTTCTTCTTCCTCTCTTTGGAGCTTTTTTGTTGCGATTAGGGAGGCTTAACTAACTGGTCCAATCTAATCTTGTTTCATAAATTTCTTTCAATCTTGCTATTTTTATGCGCTAGGTGTATGGAGTACACTTTGTATATAAATTACTCCGTACAAATAATTCTATACAAAATGGTTTTTTCTCTTTCCTCTCTCTAGAATATCTCGGTTGTGGTTAGGAATGCTTAAGTTAACTTTAATCGTAACTTATATTAATTTTATTTTATTTTGTTAACGGTGTCCTTTGATTTTGCTTATCGTTATTCCACTTGCGCTGAAGGATCTCTTTTCAACTTTCTTGCTATTGGTGCAATTTAGCTCGAAGTTGCAGAAACAAAGTCCGAATTCCTAACACCTGAAATGCTACCATTTGTTAGAAATTCCATACATATTGCCGGCGAATGAGGCTTCCAATCCAGTATAAGTAGGTCCAGAACATTAACAACCAAAAAGAATTAACAATATTCTAGAGCATTCAGTTGCTGGAGGCCCGTTTATTGAGGAGCTGTTAATGTATGGGATTCATAGAAATTGAAATGAAATTTAAATAACAGAAAAGTCATCAATTCGATCAGCACGTTTGCAAATTTGAAGTACGCTAAACTTTGATTAGTACGGAACGACTGTGTGTTTAGGAAACTGGGTACACCCGAGTCCTATGACTTGCTATTCTCTCGGAAGTTCCAGTGTGGAAGTTGTCTTTGAGTGCGTGTAAGGCAGATGGATACTTTTTCATACAAAGATAGCTCGCTGCTTGGATCTGTTTACATTCAATGTATCGACAACTGGCGGGTTTTCATTTTGGGTAACATATGAAACGTTCTTTTCTTCCCCACCTAGAAGTATTTGGAGAAGGGAATCGTCTCGCGAGGAATTTTGGTGACTTGGCGCTTCTCGGTTGATATGTTAGGTCCTGGAGAATGATACTCGAGAGGTATGATACCAATGTCTGTCTCCTTCAGTGTAATGCGGCAAATTAGCCCCCGCTGTATTGGATTGGATACCCCCGCTGCTCACTGTATGACCAGCTGTATTTCTTGCAAGCAGCAACATGTTCGTTGAGCTCGCGGTGAGACGAGCCATAGCTTCGCTTTTCCCCGGTCGCAAACGAGACCGGCGTTCCGTGTGACAAACATCTTTCTCCTGTGTCATCGATTTTTTATGCGTTCACTTTTTCTATTTTACGATTAGTTGAGATGCAGTTTATTAAAGTGCAACATAGCACGTTAGTACGTGGGATAAAAAAAGACTTGTTCGAAGACAATGCGTGGTACAGATGTTCAGCATACCCGTTGATCGTTGATAAAAACATCCGAGCATGAGTATACAATAAAACGATGAAAGAGGCTGAAGTATTTTTACTCCGGTATATTTCAATTCCCCCATTGATACACAAACTGCATGCAAGCAAGTGGCGTTGGGCATACTGAACATTTGGTGCTTGCCACAATCTGTTCATAATGACCTGGAGCCCTGTTATTGCGTCAAATTACATGGTGCTTTCAACGTACTAAGAACTTAATTAACACAAATTTTTTGTGGATAGCTTATGAAAATTGTGACCCTAACTGCAGCGATTTCACTGCAGTGGTGAAGTGGAGTTAGCCAACATTCAGTGGGGATTTCATTCAGCAATGTAGCCTGTTTTTTTATGTATTTCTTCACCCCTTGGCTAGTTTGTTTCAATATAGCCGTCTCAAGTTTTGCTGAGCGAGACGAATGCAACATACCTGAGAGATCATGTGGTGAAAATAGTTTCTAAACTATTCCAGCTTCGCATATTGACACTCATCCAAGTTTCCTACGAACCACAGGAGGAAATCCCCTCTGGGGGATACAACTAGTGTATCTATGAGAAGTAGCGCTCCCAGGGGGAAAATGTGTGAGAGCCCGAGCTGAGAGTTCAGTAGGCCTTCTTTTTGTTGAAATGAAAGGTTTTTTTGCCATGTCAAGGACCACCTTTTTCGGTTCACTGCATGCTGTATTGTTTTCCAGCACCTACTACTTCTTCAACTTTTACCTTGTTTCATGAACGTCTTTCCCAACTTACTGTTTCTATGCCCCTTCTGCATAGATTCCGCATTCCCTGAAATCCATACTAAATGGTGCCTTCCTCCTTCCTCTCTTCAATACACTCTTTTTTGTAGCAGTTAGGGAGGTTTAAACTAACCTATAACCTAATCTAACCATGGGAGGAAAGCCAAGAGTTCAGTTCAAATTGCATTTCTGAAACTTAGTGTCAGAGCGGGATGCCTCTAACGAATATGCAAGACCAAGTCTGTGTTGGAGTTTCTAACTGCCTGCTAATTCTGAGTTCAAGTCCGCACGTGCGCTTCCCAGTCTCTCGCTCTGCATGCATAAACATCAACGACGTCAGTACCGGCAACTGGTGACAATATCGACTCGAATGTTACTCGAAGTTTCGGTTTTTTCATCGGAAGTGAACGAAAGTATCCCATATCACTGCAAGACAAAATGAATTCTGTTCATACTTTCCTCCAACGCACACAGATGGCTTGTTTGCACGAGCTATGAACGCCAACTCGTGACACACGCCAACGACGTACGCATTCAGTTTCACGTCTAATTTTTCACAAAGAGGTACCCCCATATATCGTGAACTTCTGCTCCAGAAGTTACCTTCAGCTCACGCTCGAGGCGTTGGGTATAATTAAAGAAGGTCTTATTTTTGCTGATGTCAAAATTTGATTTCAGTATTTTGGTATTCAAAGGCACGTTTTCAATTGGCGTTTCTTAACGCCCATGGCAATCAGTGGTAAAATATATTAATTGGGGACGTAGAAGTTCATTTTCTGTATTTTACCTCGTTGCAAACAGTAGATGTGTCTGTTAATGCTGTAGTCATATTAGAGCCTGGCACGCTTGCTTATTCAGCAAGTTTTGTGTATATTTTTTATAAAATTCTTAATTTTCGCTTTTTTGTGAATGATATTTCAGTACAAGTGACCAAATAGACAATTTTCTAAATTCGAGCATTTTGTACAAAATGTTATCTAAATATAAGCGTTGTATTACCATAACTCAATTATAAAAGGTCATCTTACTGTTATTTAGGACGCTCCTTGACCGTGCAGTCTACATTTGCCTAATGGTTTGCGATTGTAATATCCGGCACTGTTATTGTTCAGATGGCTCGGGCAGAGCGCCCTGTGCTGCCCAGCGCTGCAGCAGCGGAAGACAATTTGCACCGCTAATTGAGACGTACGAACGACACTTAGCGTGCCCGTAATTCAGCACAAATGTCTCTGCGGTGCCCGAGCTCTGCCAATTTTCGTCTCTGAAGTGCTTGCTAACATGCCAGTCTTGTCCCATACACAGACGAGCAGCGGCATGACTGCTGCTTCTATTCAAGTCCTTCGCCAAGATTTGCTTCGAAACTGTTCATGCTAAATTTTGCGTTCTTCTCATTTTTGTGCACTGAAACCGGTTCTCATGTATGCCATCCTCGTGCATCTTCTGCAAAGTCTCAAGTAAATTTCTGTTGAGGTGTGAAAATTCTGTCATTAGCATGTTCGTCAGCTGTGAAGTCCACGTGAACTTTAAACCCGGGTTACCATTCCAAACCATTTTCTTGTTCATCAGAGGCTGGATTTACAAGTATTTTACTTTGTCGTGGTGGCACAGATGGTAGTGAGAGTACCCCTGTCGAATTGACTACGTTACGTGCTGTTCTTTACAGCCACAGTGCTGAAGATTGATTTTTCTTCAGATGAAATTTGAGCATCTGACATTCCTGCAGATATTCTTCTTCAGATGAAATTTGAGCATCTGGTATTCCTGCAGATATTCAAGGCTGAAATTTTATTTGAAAAACTAATCTGAAAATTTTTGCAAGAAAAATCTTTTCGTAGAGTAGCCAAGCAAACAACACTTTCAATTTTTCTATTCCGTATATCCTGCGCTAATTTTCAATAACGCCACAAATTTAAGCTATCATTCTCGAGAAAAACAGAAGAAGGCATGTGATTAGTAGGCATTTTGTAAGTAAGGTAAGTGTAGATATTCTTCAACATATTTCATGTGTTCAAACATCCACAATTTTAAATCAATGAACAAATGATAGCCTATTAACAGTCAAAATACCCGATGCAGGAATACCAGATGTAGTCAAAGTCAGCTGGTTTATCACGGCTCAACATATTTTTCTTAGGATTCAAACCGACTAAGCTTCAAAATTAAACTAATGTCGCACTTGTTAATTTTTCATTTGTTAAATAATCATTTGCACTTTGTTAACTAACCTAATAGCTCTATGAGTAAGAATCGATGCATTACACGAGCAAAATTATACTTTCAAGCAAAAAAAATCCTACCTTACCAGTACGTCTACGTCGCTCGCCACTTCGCTGTGCTGCATACCCGAGCGGAAGAGGGCGCAGGCGTCGTGTCAGGCGGGTATCAGGAGCTTCAAGAGATAACTGGGATAAAAATGGCTCCATGTGCTCCCGCGTAATTAAAAGGAGAAAAAAGCGGCGATGTAGAGTGTCATTTCAGATTTAGTCCCCGTACGAACTTAATTAATTTAAGAGCCATTCATCTTGCTGAAAATAGCCGCGCTCGCTCGCCATCAATCTTTAACCGGATTGAGGTTGAGACTGAAACAAATCCCTTCAAGATTGCAGTGGCTCAACTAAAAGTTCCCTTGTCTGCTGATCCATTTCTCATCATTATTTTTTCCATACATATTACGTACGAATAAAAATTTTTCTACAAAAGCTGGAAGCAAGAAGAGTTCCCCATTGGTGGGAATAGATTTTTGTTTTCACAGTATGTTCATGCATGTGCATGCTTCTCTAGACATAAGGAAAGCTCTTTCTGCTATTTTTCATAGTAACCTGACCTAAGAAGCTGAATGCATGAATGTACACTGCTACAATGAGCTGGACCGAAATTTTAACTTCTCGTATTTTTTCATAACACAGCAAATTCCATTGAGAATAATAGTCGACTTAGAAAACAATAATTTGAGGATCGTACATCGGCCACGGAGACCTATATGGTCTGAAAAAACAATAACCGCAAAGGAGAACAAAAAGCAATTCCTAAAAGTGTGTATACTTTAAATTTCAACAATTTCTGAGAACGTTATCAGGGGAGAGGATGACAGCTGTTGAAACATTTCCCGAAATCTTCCAAAAGGGAAACATATACGGATGATCAATGAAAGAGAAGGCAATGACACAGATAGTTACTCGGTTTAGTGCAAAATGATGTCACTTGCACTCGAAACTAAAGCTTAGTGTGATGTGGCCATAACGACAGAGCATGAGTGCATTGAGTTCAAGCCTGTGGTCTTGCGTCTGATGTGAGTCGCCATCTGTCGCAGAATGCGAGAGAGAGTCTTCAAAGAAGCATTAGAGAATTTAAGAAACTCGACAGAATTGTACAGAGGATTAGATCTTCGTGACGATATTTGAACACCGTCACGCGAGAGCAGTATATTTACGTTGACCATTTGGAAGCGAAGCGAAGCAAAGCAAAGCTGCTTCTAGGGAAAAGGATGTCTTTTACATTATAAGTAGGTGAAAACTAAGATATGCCCAATTTACAACGTTAGCTAAAGTATGGCATTTAAATTGGTCAGAGCCGTTAAGAAATAATTGGGATTGAAGCCAGTTAAAAACTCAAAATTCACATATTTTAATAATATTTCTGATCGAGTTGACACTGCAAAACTGAACATGTCTGCCAACATAAAATATAGTTACTTATTGAATGGCGAGGTACGGTTACTTGTGGAAGTTGAAGAATATCCATAACATCACATTGGATGTAATGGGTAAGTCTTACACTTCCACTTCCACGGGATCATAGCAAGTTTTCCTGAGAGAAAGAAATGAGAACCCACTTTTCTGTGTGAAATACTCTTCTCTTGAACTCATCTGCGCCTACTTCTTAGTGTTTGAGACTGAAGATATCAGGGCACCACATTTGCATAGTTCAGAATATTTTGTGCTGCTTTAGCGTGAGGTCTACCACACTAGCATGAGATGTACCTCTAGCCAGTACTATAGCGTGAGGTCCACCGCTGTATTTTACATCCCTAATGATATAACTTATTTTCACACTTTTAATTTAGTGATAAACACTTTAGTTGTACATCTCAAACTGCACCTGGGTAGGCGATAAATGTATAGCGGTAGACCTCACGCTATAGTAGAACCGAACATTTATTACGACCATATTCACTATTGTACTTGCATCCAAATGTTCCCTTCCCCATTGAAAGGAAACAATTTAATTATTTGTATTATTTCAACGTGTGTGGTAAAATCTGCGCTAGCACATTGCACAACGGCAAATATTTATGCTTTCGTTCTTGCTGACGCCAACCACTTGTCGTTTTTTTGGAAAGTGTCCATTGATAGAAATTGGTGCACAAAAGCATGCAAGAAAACAAACTGGGCGTCATTCGTTGCAGTGCTGTACGGCTGCGTGAATTCTCATCATCTTGCTGTGACTAGGAATTTTTTCAGCAACTCTTTCATCAGGGATATTTTAAAAATAAAGCCTTCTGTAAACGAAATATTGCTAATTTTTTGTTACACATTCCTGCATTCTCCAATTGGTTTCGCAGTACACCGTGCTTACAAGACTCGGCTCACCTGAATACACTCGAGAAATGGCTCAGAAAATTAATAAACGATAAATTTCAGCGGTACTTTTGTAGACCTAAATTACCCTACTTGAAACTACCTGATGTGTGCCATTGTGTTCAGTGTAAATGGCACGTAAATGTCCGCTATAAATCTCAACCTCTTATTCGCAGAAGTAGACATTTTCCATCGATATTATTAGGAAGTTAATAGCGACAAGAAGTTAATTTCAAGCTTCATTTTTGCAATGAAATTTCAATCATGTTAACCACACTCCACCCACAACCGCACTCTGTTTATTTTCACACATTTCTCAAGCAATGTCCCCTCAGGGGGATACAACTATTGTATCTATGGGAATTAGCACTCCCAGGGGAAAATGTGTGAGGGCCCAAGCTGAAAATTAGGTAGGCCTTTTTTTTGTTGAAATAAAATTTTTTTTGTTATGTTAAAGACCACCTTTTTTCGCTTCACTGCTGTACTGTTTTTCAGCACCTACTATTTTCTTCTTTAACTTTTATCTTGTTTCATGAACTTCTTTCTCAACTTATTGTTTCTGCATAGATTCCCCATTCTCTTATCTCTATACAAAATGGTGCTTCCTCCTACCTCTCTTCGATACGCTTTTTTGTAGCGGTTAGGGAGGTTTAAACTAACTTATAATCTAATCTAATCTCAAGCAATGAGCCTTTCCTTAGGGAATTGAATTTGATTTTTGAGCCTGACGGCGCACCGTCCCAGACTAGCAATGCGTTGTACTGTACCAAAATTTCATGTAGAATGGAGATGCACTAGAAGTAAGTCTCGCGATTCGTCCGTGCGGTGAAGCAACCTCCAACACGCTCGGGTTTTCAAGAAGAAAATGCCACGCCGATGCTACACGTGTACAAAAGATTGCAACTCGAGATTATTTTCTAAATTAATCTATATCACAATACTTGGTTAGGCGCTTTCGAGTGAAATGTAAGAATATTCATAAAATGAAATGAATTCTAATACAAAAAAAGTATTACATACTGTGTTCCGCCAAACACATTCGAAAATGGGAGCCTTTACCAAAACCACTATCAATGTGATCAAAATGCGCGTGATAGGATTTTATCACCCGGCACGAAATATGTGGGAAAATTCGGAAAGACTGTCATGGCACAGAAATAAAAGTTCAGTGTTTCTATGACGGCGAAAAACTGCAGTGCATTTACTGGAAATGATTAGTTATATACACACGTACTATCCAATATGGAAATGAAGAAGTAAGCCCGGGAGCTGAGAGCCGACTAGATTGGTATGTGCTCGAATAAGCTCCTAGCTTTCGTCAGAAAAGCTCGTTTAACAATGCAGGAGGAGTAATGAATTTATTCCAAGAAAGAACTTTCATTCTATGCTACAGGAGTTCAAAATTAAATTAAAAATGAATTCGAAAGGAGGAGAAGGCACAGTGATCTTCAAATGAATATCTTCGATGGACACCAAGTCAAAGGGAATGCAAGAACCCTTCAATAAGCTATTGAAATGAGCCTCCACAGAATGAATGTCCGCATTTTTAGAACCACTATGCAGCGCTTATCTAATCGAAAAATGGAGATGAATATTTCCAAATCCCAGCCTTTGGTAAAATATTTTCTGATAAAGCAAAGCGCAGTGAATAAATTCGAATCTAGTGACCAACCCTCTATGATAATAGAAAAGGAATTAGGAAGCTCTATTCAAATACCGCTCACCATTAATCTCTGCGGTAGAAATTGCGGCAGGCCAGAGCTCAGGCGTAAAATATTGCTAGCTTTGAAAACTCAAACAGCACAAAACCGGCGATCGGTTACAGAAAATGTAATTGAGTGGATCTCAATTGAAGAAGTGTTAGATCTTCGACAGCGAGACATCTGACGGAAGAGAGCAACTAATAAAGATTCAGGCGACAAAAATTGCGATTTTATTCTCATAAACATGAGAAAGAAATTACCCAAAGCAACGATCTCATACTTAATAACAGTGATTTGTCGGTATCAAATAAAAGAAAAGGTCTTTTTTTAAATCTCTGAACAGAAATCTGAGTTTTCAAATTATCACCATAGAGATGGTGAAAAAGCTTCACCACCAGCCGCCCACGGGAAGCAACTTTCATCCAGCACATCTACATATATTGCCTTCAAAATCATTAGAAGATCCATCCAATACGCGAGCTTTTGGAGCCTGAACTCCTTGGTCCGAGCTCACGAGAAACATGCAATTGAAGAAACAAGGTACTATCCTTTACAACCTAATAACAAAAACGAAGAAAATTAGTTTTCCATCAAAACTTTTTATATCGTATGCTATGTACTTGTGTGTAGACCCTCGTATCTATTATAATTACCAGTCCACCCTCCTTTATTTGAAATAAGAAAGAAGGCAATATAAAAGAAAGGCCGCTCGAAATAAAAAATTCAATTGAGAGTTGATGAGACCGAGTGCATACGACCCGTAAAAAATGTATAATGATGTTCGACAAATCACATGATAGGCGCTCCTATTTCCTAAGCTTACATCTGGTAATTCCATAATACGCTCATCACACACTTTCTGCTGGCTTCGAACAGACGGATATAGCTCTTATTATAGCATAGATAATTAATATTATAATTGTTGGATTTTGATCGTGTTACTTGAATAAATGTTTCTGGATAACAAAATTTTCTGGAAATTGACCTAGACAATTATCACTTATCTGACTCTCCACACCTAAACGACTCTGAACACTTCCTGTATCACGGTAGAGGAAACAAGGTAGGTTCAAACCAGTCTTTTTTTCGTTGACGGTGTGGTTTTGCTGACGTCACGGCAACGAACCAATAGCAGCGCTCATATTGCATCTGGTAGCACTGCTGCCCCCAAATCTGGCTCCTATTGGCCTAACGACATGGGGTTTGGGTGACTTCATAAAGTTTGTTTGGAATAAAGCCTTTCTATTGCGTAGCCGAACATGAGGAGGTGTTTTTTCTCCAATAGAAATGACCCTACCTTGTTTCCTCTACCGTGCTCCGTATCTAATATCAGAATTTTGACAGCAAGTTAACGATGAATAGAAGTAATTTATCTCTAAAAAATTAGAATAGTAAGTCGTACTAAAACTGAGAACAGGCTTTGAAATAGTCGAACGAATCGCAATTTCAGTGTGTTCTACTTCTCCGAAGCTGGCTAAGTAGACAAAAGAAATGATATGGATGCAAAATTACAATCCTCTCTTGGGTATGAAATTTATTGTATCTATGGGAATTATCACTCCCAAAAAAGCGAGGTCCTGAGATGGAGGTTAGGTAGGCCTTCCTTTTGTTAAAATAGAATAGGTTTTGATATATTACTGACCTTTTCTCGGCCCTCTGCTGTCCAGTTTTTCAGTATCTCTGATTTTTCTTCAACGTTTATCTTGTTTCATAGCCTTCTTTCATAACAATTACTGTTTCTTTGCGCAAGAGATTTTGTGTGGGAACACACCTTGTGCTTAGATTCCGCGTTCCCCTAATTTAATGCTAAATGGTGGCTTCATTCTTCCTCTCTTTGGAACACCTTTGTTGTGGTTAGGGTGACTCCAACTAACTTACCTATCTAAATTGTGTGTGAAGACACTCTGTGCATAGATTCCGCGTTTCCTTAACTCCATACTAAATTGTGCCTTCATCTTTCTTCTCTTTGGAACACCTTTGTTGTGATTAACAAGGCTTGAACTAACTTTTGATCTAATCTAATGAGTTTTTTTCAGATTCCGTTACTTTTTTCTTCAACTTTTGTCATGTTCTATAAACTTTTTTCAAGAAAGAACGTTTAGAAGCAACGAATCTTGTTGTTTCTAAACGGAGAGTGTGGGGACACATCTTCTGCATAGATTTTCAGCTCCTGAATTCCATAATAAATGGTGTCCTTCCTCTTTTGTTAGTCGCTTTGTTGTGGTTGGAAAGGCTTAAACTAGCTTGTCTAATTTAATTAAATTCTATAAATCGACTGTAAAACTTGTCTGAGTCACACGAACCTTTGTTATATGATAACAAAGGTTCATATAACAAGTTAGCCTGTGGTTTGTCATTCAGGTCGCGTTTATTGTGCTTTAGAGCAGCATGCTCTTCATTCAGCTCGCATGTGTTATGATTTTGAGCAGCGTGCTTCTTTTTCAGTTCACATTCATTACGCTGTCGACCCTTGGAATTATTATTTAGCTCACATTTACTATGCCTTAAAGCCACAGGCTTCTCATTTAACTTGTTTTCATTTTGTTTTAATTGCAAGCTTCTCATCCAGCTCGTATTTTGTTGTTTTTAAGCCTTCTTCAGCTTAGTTCAAACGTCCTCGGCCCTCTGGACGAGGCCCAGGGCAGCGGCGGACGGTAGGCCATCCGGTCTCGTATGGTTACCCGGCGAGCAATTGTCCAAGTTGGAAATGTCTGTACGGTTGTAAATTATATTCTGAAGCTAAAGCTCTATTCTAATAGAAATAAGAAATATAAAATTACTCGACTTCATGACCACACTTTCATGCACGAATGCGAACAGTTCTTATACGTTTCAGCGGGATTGTTTCCAATCGTTAGATGAGATTTTCAGAGTAAATTTGAGCCGAGACTCGGTACCGTGGTGCGGTTGGTAGGCTGAGATAAAGCAATTTGCTGAGTAGGAGGAACATTGCCCCGCAGAGCTCAGGATAGCGATGTCGTCGTCATGTACGGGTCGTCGGACCGCTGTTTCTCACCCGATCTTACTGCTAAAGTTTCGACAGAATTTCGTAGATGAGTGCAGTCGTATAGATTCCCGAGATTGAATCTCGTTGGGCCAAGCAAACGCTGTGCTGTTCGTGAGATTAACGGGACTCTGGCTGCTCTTGCGCTGGTCAGGTCGGACCGTTACTCAAGGGAACGAAGCGCCTCCGCGAGGCTCGTAACTCATACTCGTTTGAATTTCTTGGTAACCTCAGCAAAGATGAATCGGTTCTTCCATCATTGAAAAATGTCCAATCCAATCAAAGTTTTTACTGACATGTACTGAAAGTTCATCCACGATCGGTGCGGCCGTGATTTACGATATTTCATCGAAATTATTGCACACGTTTCATGAAGAATATTCCTGCAAATATTTCAGTTGAGAAATAGTTTATGATTGCTTTCGCACAAACAGCTCTGTGCTAGAAAGTTTCCACGTTGATTCTGATGGAAAATATTGTGTACTAGCGTTTTTTTTTTTGCCATTTCTTGAAACAGTTCGTCTTTTTCTTTTGAAGCTAATATGCTGAATAAATTTCAATTCTTTCTCCGAAATATGATTTGCACCGAATGTCTTTTTCAACATGTATTGTATTCACTGAAGTATTGCGGCGGCACTCCTGACTATTTTTTCGTTTATTTAAACAAAATGATGTATCATATTATTTTCCAATAAACAGCAAACTGGAATAATCAAGGTTGAGTTTTTCGTAAGAAAACGTAGGAACCAGATTGGTCATCTGCTGTACAATTTTTATGTGTTTCTATCGGAAACGTTGGTTTTTTAGTGTAGAAACTGTGGATGGTTATTTTGTTCCGGTAGAGATGCTCGTAGATCTTACGGAATATTGCTACAAAGGATTTCTATTCTCAGCTGACGAGTTTAAAAAACCACTTTGGGTTTTTTCTCTAACGTTTGGGCCCAAATTATCCTTTAGAAAATAACTACTTTTGCACGTGTCATTGAGTGTTGTACGTGATTAGGTTGAGAGTTTAAGTGCAGCAACATAAGCGGCGAATTAGTGATAGCTCAAAGTAGAGTCGCTGGAGGCACGTAAAATCATATTTTCTCTAATATATGAAGCATGTATATATATCCCAGATAAAGAAATTTATGGTTCATCAGCGTTGGTAGACCAACTAACTTCTGTCCCTTTGAATACAGTACGCTTAGTGTGGGTTAATCAAAAGCCAAAGCGTGGTCGTATTAACTCAGCTCGTAATCTGTGACCATTTGTCTGCCTCTCGCCTCTGCGCGCCCATTAAGAAAGGCCAGAAAAGCTTCCGTAGACTGTGAGCCCCTGACGTCTTTGTTTTTAATTTGGCTGTCTACAGACGGGGCCACCAGTCTTCATTCGGCCCACATAAACTAAGTAAGTTATGCCATCAAAACTCGAATCTATTGCGCAAGTTTCAACAATGACGTCCAAGGCTGGGCCTCTCCCGTTCCAAGACGACTTCAACAAATTAAGGAAACTTTATATCGCTTATGCGAGGATAACTGCCGCGTTGAAGGCTTCCGCGTTTCTTATAGCTTAATTCTTTCCAGTACACAATCCGCTGCAGCGAACGCAACGCCTGAATTTGAGTTGAGCTTACGCGCGCTTTGTTTATTCATGCCTCTATTTTATTATCGCATTAAAAAAAAAAGAAAGTTCAGTTTTTTACGCAAAAGAATTATAGCTTTTTTACGTAAAAAGTGTAGAAGATGGAAATGGCTCGAATGAAATATATGTATTTGCTGTATTTCAATTTCCAAACAAAAATTTGAAAATTAATTACTCCTGATCACTGCCCATTTTACATCCACTTCGTCTTGGTGTGATGCTTTTAGGTGACCATTGATTCAAGATCCCATTGCTACACGGTCGTTTTTTGCCTTTTCTGATCTACAGTGAGTGATTTAGAATTCTCGATTTTTTTATGGTTGGTTGTTTCCTTGGTTGATTGTTGCTTTCCGCGTTCGAAAAGTATGTTAAAATTTTGGTGGATTTTCACATGGTAATTCATCAGTCGATAATCAATGTCACGAAAGTAGGTTATTTTCTAATTATTTAATTCATCTATTCTCTCAGTCTTTAACTATAGTTTGACGCTTTTCCACCTGAGTGTCGAGTGATTATTTCAACGGCACTAAAATGAGTTAGCGCGTAACATGATAAAATAATTTAATTCTAGATGTGGCGTCTTTGAATCAGTGATTATGCTTCTAGTAAAATTTTATGCAATGCGGCCATCACACAGTTCAAATTATGCCGTAGAAGTGGGGAAAAAGAAAGCCAATTTGTGACTTCATTTGGGAGTTTCCAGCGCACCTCTCCTTCACGAAACCAAGTCGCGTTGTAGTAAATGAACAATTTAAACAATTTATGTACCACAGGTAATACAGAGGTAGAATGTTTCTTAAGTCTAGTAATAATGGTCAAACTAGAGTATAGCTACCTGTGGGCCCGAATAAGTTCAGCGACTTCTAGGGCATCCTACCATTACATCATTCTAAGGTGTACAATACTGTTTAACCTAATTCACTTAACCTAGTTTCGCAATAGACTGATCAGTGAGATAATTGNGGGCCTTTGAAAAATAAGGAAGCATGAATTTACTTCTATTTCGGGTTAAATGGTCGTGATGACCAGTTTACGCAGTTAATAATTGTTTTAGGCTATTGTCGCCATCTTTTCTTAGAGTTTTATAAATGAAATTGCAAATGGAGATATTGTAGAGATCCGAAAGTTTAAGTATTTGTAAATTTTTGAATGAATCATTTGTGTGAGCATTATATTTTAGGTTCATTACCGCTCTGATGGCTCTCTTTAGCAGAGTAAAAATTTTACTGGTTTTATTTTTGTCAGTTCCGTGTCATGCTTCTATTCCGTATTGCAAGTATGGAAAAATGAGCGTTCGGTAGAGCATTTGTAAAGCTGCTTCAGGCAGGAAATTTTTATCTTTATTCAGGATTCCGATGGATTTTGAAAATTTAGAACTAATATGAGCGACATGCTCCTTGAAGGTCAGATGTTTATCTATTATGATGCCCAGAAACTTACAGGAGTTGGTTTCTTCGATTTCACCTTAGCCAATTTTAATGCGTGGGAGAGATTCATTTTTTTTTTGTATGAGAATGTAATATATTTCGTTTCATCGATATTAAGGCTTATTTTATTAGCTTTAAGCCACAATGAAACTTTATGAAGTTAATTATTTATTTTCTCCGCAATTATAGCATGATTTTGGTTTGGAAGGACCGCAGAAAGCGTACTGTCATCGGCAAAAAGCATGAATTTGAAGAATGACGTAGATTTAATAATATCATTGATAAAAATCAGAAATAGGAGAGGCCCAAGAACAGATCCTTGTGGAACTCCATGGCTAATTGTCTGTGGGTCCGATTTAGCGTTGTCGATGACAACGTATTGCTTCCGATTTGTTAGAAATGATCTGAACCAGTCATGGGCAACCCCTCGGATGCCATAACAATGTAGTTTCGAGAGTAATATTTTATGGTCCACACAATCGAATGCTTTTCGAAAGTCAAGAAATACAGAGAAGACAGGCTTTCCTCCATCTATATTGGAAGAAAGGAATTGTAAGTGATTCAATATTGCCTGCGTTGTTGATTTTTTAGAGCGAAAGCCGTATTGTTTATCGTAAAGAAATGATTTTTGTTCAAAATAATAGTACACTTTTTATACACAATTTTTTCGAATACTTTGCTAATAATTGGTAGTACAGAGATAGGTCGATAATTGTTTACACAGGTTTTTTCACCATTTTTAAAGATAGGGGTTACTCTAGCAACTTTGAGGGAGTTCGGGAAAGTGCCTAGTAAAAGAGACTGGTTAATGCGATTGGAAGTCAGCGGGGCAACAATATCAGCAATAATTTTAAGTTCTTTTGTCGGAAACGTTTGTAACCCACTTGATTTATTTTTCAGGTTGTTTATGCACGCAATTATATCGGAGGGGCTGGTAGGCGTAAAGAAAAAGGAGTTGTGTTCTTGAATATGATCCATGTATTCCAGGTGATCAGTAGGTTCACTTTGAATACCATCAGCTATTGTTTTTCCTACGTTTACGGCAAAATCGTTAAAGAGATTAGCAATTTCTTTCTTTTCTTGGTATGCCACATCATCTTGAACAACATGTTTAATTTTCTTTTTATCAGCGTTATTCGGTTTACAGCAAGAGTTAAGGAGGCGCCAAGTCTTTTTAACGTCAGCTTTAAATTGAGTAAACTTGCGCGTAAAGTAGCTCTTTTTTGATGACCTCATCTGATTTGTCACATAGTTTCTGAATCGGTTATTTGTTTCTCGAGATATTCGCCCTTCGTAAAGGAGGGCTAGGTACGCTTGACGTTTCTTTATATTTATCACGATGTCTACAGTAATCCAGGGCTTTTGTTTATTTTTGGGGGTAACTGTACGGGTTACAATTGGGCAACACTGATTGTATGCGACCATTTTAGTTTCAGTCAACTTTAATTCTGCTTCATCAATGCTCGCTGAATTATTGGGTTGAGACATGTACAATTTCGGTATTCATTCTTCTAAAACAGTGCGCATTTCTTCTAAATTTGATTCGTTTACTTTGCGACATAAGTAAGCTTCAGCCCGTGGCTTGGTGCAAGCAATATAGATATTTTTCTTAACAAGAACGACTGGAAAATGATCTGATAAGTCAGAAGTAATGATTCCAGAAAGAAAATCACTTGGGTCTGTCATAAAGATATTGTCAAGCAGCGTAGCAGTTTCCGAGGTTATTCTTGTAGGCTTTGTGATGATCGGATGGAAAGATTGAGACTGAAAGGCTGTTAGGAAATTAGAGATTGGTTCACAGCTTTCATGTTTCAGTAGATCATAATTGAAGTCATCGCATATTATTATGTCATCGTTTAAGGACCTGTTGAACTGAGAAATAATACGATTTAGTTCATTTAGGAAGGATATAGGACAGGCTGTAGGAGGCCTATACACCGTTCCAAGCACAATTCGTTACCATCTCTAGACAGTTCTACGAAGAGTGATTCTATATGATCCTGATTCATTGATGCATCCGCAATGATTCTCGAGTCTATGTGGTTAGATATATATGTACTGATGCCTCCGCCTCGCTGTCTTTTTCGTAGCGAATGGTAACTATGATAATTTTCAAATCGAATCATGTCTTTGCTCGAGTCATCTAGCCAGCTTTCGGTAAAGCTAATCACATCTAGGTCATATTTATGTTCAGTAATAGTACATTGTATCTCTTCCAGTTTTGAATATTGACCTACAGTTCCAACACAGGAGTGAGAAATCATGGCGAGTTATTCGTATAGTTTCGTTGAATTTTGATGTATTAGTATACCTACAGTCTTCAGAGTCGCTTAGGTTTGGATATATTCTGTTCAAATGATTGAGATCTGGGTCGATTTCACCCAATATATCAGCGTAATCAGCCATTTAAAATTAGTAAACAGTAAGAAGTAGGTATTATAAAGCTTACAAACGAAATACAGAGTCAAGCTTAGAGAGATATTCCTATCTAAAAACTAGCTTTTGAAGTAAGAGAGAATAGAGTCGAAAATCTAGCGCGATTTCGTGAGTACACACAAAATTCAGTCCATGAGCGAATAATATTAGAGTTCAATATCACAATATTGGTGCAAACAGATTGCTGAGGGCGTTTTCACATTTCACATACAACAGGTAATAAGCTTTAAAGATACGACAACAATGATATAATCAGCTAATATGGTTTACGCGTTATAACAGCTTTAGTGGTGAAAGAAGAAAATTCACAGTAATATTGGTAGGTAGAGATTGCTGATTGCGTTGTTACAGAAGTTCACACACAGCTGCCATAAGTGTTTACACACACATCTGTTTTACATTTGCCAAGACTGAGGTTAAACTGATATCTAATCGAGGTGAAACTGACATGATACCTAATTGAGGTGAAACTGACAATATCTAATTGAGGTGAAACTGACATGATACCTAATTGTGGAATGTGTGGATAATATGTGGATAATATGTGGATAATATGTAGTAAGTCTGCAACTCCGTCAACCTCAGCAAATTAGTTTGTGATAGAACCTCTCATGTAATGCGAGCCTTTGCTCTAAACTAGTTTTCTATCTTGAGGCATCTTGCATGAACAAATTGAAGAAAACTATATCCGCCCCAGTGAGCATTTTTCCCTTAGCGAAATGTAATCTGGACGCTTAGCTCACGCTTGGGTGGCGCCTCATGATTTGTGCTATGAAATAAAGACTTCAGGCAAGCTCTTGCATCCTTACGAACGTGAGCATGAGAGTAAACTATGTAATTTGATTGGTGCTGAGATTTCCGTCTTCATGAGTGCAATGATTTTAAGAGTTTTGTTGATCGCTCTCAACATTTGAGTATAAATAATAAACGAAATTCTTGTGAAATTTTTTTTCTTTTGTCTTCTTGCCATGTCATGGATTGTTATTTATTCAGAAAGATAGAGCAAAATGTCTTTGGATAAGAAAATGTTTTCCTTCTAAATCGCTTAGTCATGTATTTATATCGAAAATCTTCACTCCAGTATAGTGTTTGGTGGGAAGATAAACTCCAGCACTTGTTCATTAATGAAGTCTTGGTTATTGCTTCAACTTTTTCTCACAGAAATACTTTTTATCATTTACTCTTGAAACCGTAGAGATTTTTATTCTAGTTTTTATGACGCCTAATCCACTTAGCATCAGCGTACTCTGATGACTAAAAAATAACTTGAATCTCTTGGAACCATCGTCTCACACAACCGGCCTGCCGGCCATTACTGTGGCGTCCATTTCTTGTCGAGTCCGGGAAGTTCCTCGGCAAGACTCGGCTCGAGGGTAGGCGCCTTTGTGTTGTGTTGGCTATGTGCTGTGGGGTGAGGCAGATAATGGTTGGCAGAGCGGCTGTGGGGTGAGGCAGATAGGGCTTGGCAGAGCGGCTGTGGGGTGAGGCAGATAGGGCTTGGCAGAGCGGCTGTGGGGTGAGGCCGATAGTGCTTGGCAGAGCGTCTGGGGGGGGTGAGGCAGATGGTGCTTGGCAGAGCGGCTGTCCCCAGACTATACGCAGCGCAGCTAATTTGAGTTTCTGCGAGGGTCTTTGAACGAGCTCCTTAATAACTACTTTTTTCTTGTGTTTTGCCGAATGTTTATTGGGCCACCAAAATAGGGCTCGGGGGAATTTTACTCTTGGTAAGTGCAGCAATCATTGAACAGATCTTCAAATATTTTTATTTAAGATCTTTTCCGTTGGAGACCTGGGAAGCTGGCGTTGCAGCGCCTTACGACGTTATCTCGCCTGCTCCGAGACTCTGGATTTTATGATGGTGGACCCAGATTTTCAAACAACTTATGTTGACCTAGAAGAACTTAAGCAGCAACTGTGTCACTTCGGCGACGTTAATTGTTTGGAAATCCGATATCAGTAGAGCGACAGCTTGCACCGTTGTGACCTATGTGAATGATGCGTACCTCTGCGTGAACTCTGTAATACTTCAACACTTGGTAATCTTCGACATGCTTGCTGTTTGTGAAGTTCTATTGACTAACTCCGTTATCGTAGAGCATTTGAAAAAATTTTTGATAACCAATGACCATAAAATTGACAGTATTTTGCACCTGCGTAATAAAATAAGACGAAAATTCTATAATGTCACACCTCCCTCAGCGCGGTGCACCGGACCAGATTATGCGTGAACTAATCTTGTGGAACTTAGCGCGCCTCAATTGATGTTTGTTATTCATAAGCTCCACACAGAAGCTAATGTCTTGGTCACGGTACGTGGGAATATCTGTAGGAGCTCTGTTGTGTTTTATTTCTGTAGAACCCGCTTCTTCATTGAGTCAGTTGTTTGCTCTGAGAATGAGAGGAGTGGAAAGTAGGAAGAAAGCGAAGTGAAAAGAGTGGGAAGTGAGATAAGTGGGAAGGGTAAACGGGTGGGGAGTGAGAGGCGTGGAGTGTTTGAGGAGGAGATCATTACTAGCTCAGGCCAAACTAATCCGAGGTATCAGCCGCAGACCCAACGCGCAAAACTAGCTGCGCGTCTGTTTTTTGACTGCAGTGACTTGATGATAACCACAATATTCTTAGTACACAAAATTCGTACTGAGCCCTGCACTGTAACACAATACACATTCGCACCACACAATATGCTCAGCAATGATAAAGCTTCTAACCATGTACCCAAGTGCCTCATGTTTTATAGTGTATATAGAATATTTGCTTATACTTTTTTCATGATGCTAAATTTTCAAGCTAAAATCACTTTTTCGACAATTGCTGAAAGAAAAAATGAAAAAAATAAAATCAATGTCGTTTGAATAAATAGCCAGAATGTTCCATTCATCTTTAAAGTATTGGATGCGTTAAAAGTCTTCAATTTGCTGTGCTGGCTTCTTTATCTTCCTTCCACATTGTTTTGATAGTTAAACATCGGTCAGCCTCCGTAAGTTGCAATACTTGAAAAAAATTTTATGAAACAGCAGCCACTGATAAAGAACTACTTCAGTGTGGAATGCAGAGAGTTTAACAGATATTACTGCAAATCTCGACTGCAGCTGGGTAATGAAATGCGGTTTGTTTTTAAAAATTTGATAAACTCCTCGACGTTGGTCATTTTTTGTACCTCTTCTGGGCAATAGGAATATTGTATCTTAGGAAATTTATGCCCCCAAGGGGTAATGTGATGTCCCAAGAGAGAAGTTGGCCTTCTTTTTGTTGAAACAAAATACTTATATTGTTTAAGGATTTTTTTCAGTTCATTGCTGCCCGGTTTTTCAGCACGTCGAACTTTCTTCGGCAACTTTTATCTTGTTTCAGAACTTTTCTTTTTAACTTCCTGTTTCTATGTGTTCTTGATCTTGAGAGGCAACACACCTTGTGCCTAAATTCCGCATTCCCTTAACTCGATCTCAGATGGTGCCTTTATACTTCCTCTCTCAGGAACGCCTTTGTTGCATTTAGGGAGGCTTATAAAGTAAGTTATCTAATCCACTCTTTTTAAGAGAATCAATCGCTCAAAAGCTTCTGTAAGCAACTGGTAGTAACTGGATGTCAACCTCCTATCAACTTCTAACCTTTTCTTCTCTGAACTCTGTCGCAGTGGTAAAAATCCGCTGTCACTGCTCAGCAGTTTTAGCAAATGTAATTCACTCCGCCGTAAAAGCAGTCAATAAAATGTCTTCATCCAAATTTTATCTTACAAGAAATGTTAAATTTATTTTACATTCATTTATTCTAGTGCAGATTGGACTTTGATTTTAACTTGTTCACGTTAATAAACGTGAAAGAGCAAACGTTTGGACTTAAGCAATTAGAGTTTTGAGACCTTCGATATTCCCAACCAAAGTTTTATGACCTCGAACACCCGTGGAGATCTGAACTATTGACACTCTGCGTGTATTGGAGAGTTTTCAGTGTCCCTCTCGGAAGCCATAACCTGTGCAGCCATGAAGGAAACCTGATTCGAGCGGCGCTATTTAATGTTTCCTGCGTTTGACGCCAGTGAACTAAAGGAGACATATAAACTTCCACGGTTTCCTCTCGAGCCCCATAAATGTCATTTTTGTACGGTGACGCCGCCTCGGAAAGCTGAGTCGGCATCGCTGTAACATTGTTTTTCTTCTAAAAATGGACAGCCTGTTTCGGGTCAACTGACTGCCCGCGGGCGTTACTCGGGGAAAAGAACTTGGGCATTTTTTACACCCGTTGTATAAGGTTGTGGTTTCTTTGGACGTAGATAGGGTTGTTTTGAGTTCCGGCTGGGAGGGAATGTGACGTAAATGTTTTTATTCAGAGGCACTGAATGAAATTTTGAAGTCCGCATGAGATGTAAGGTGAAGTGAACGTGTTCTTCTCTATGCTTTATAGAATATTTGAAACCGAACTCCTAAAAACGCGCCTCTGAGCTGTACTACGATTAGGTTACTTTCATTTGCTCGTTTTTTGCACACGTATGTTCTGATAAAAAATAGCGTTCTAAGCTGGATCTTGCGTGCTGAAGTTTTTTTTTAAATTGTGAATGGGTGTTATAGAATGGGTGTTGAAATAGTGTTATAGGTATCATGTACCATTTTCACTTGAGATCATTTTTTATATAATTTCACCATGCTCATTGTTCTAGGTTTTAACAACAGCAAACATCAAGCGAGCGTGACTGTTGACACATCAACTACAGTAATCCTACCGTCTTTTTTGGAAGTTAGTAGTACAAGTATTCGTCACTACAAGATTGTCATTCTTAGGAAAAGGTTGACAAAAATGTGCTTACTAAGCCTCGTTCAAGTTGACGAGTAAAATTGAGAAAATAAAGCATCGCGAACAACAGATTGGAAGTTTAGCTTTAACTTTATTTAAAAAGAAATCGATGAAATAGTATATTGACTATAAAATGTTTTAGCATGTCTCAAACAATTTTTTCTGCATTAAATTCCTTTTATGTTTACGTGCTGATGCTCTTTCTTTCAACACAATATAAATCTTTACCCAAAGCGAACTCAGTTGTACCGTTTTAAAGTTATTCATCAACTTTGTGCCATTTTTTATGTATAAATATGGCCACTCATCGATCTATGGAGAACAATAATCTATTCAGGTATTTCATTTCAGTACGTCCTATATTCATTTCATTTTAGTACGTACTATACTCATTTCATTTCAGTACGTCCTATACTCATTTCATTTCAGTACGTACTGTACTCATTTCATTTCAGTACGTACTATACTCATTTCATTTCAGTACGTACTATACTCATTTCATTTCAGTACGTCCTATACTCATTTCATTTCATTTCAGTACGTCCTATACTCATTTCATTTTAGTACGTACGATACTCATTTCATTTCATTTCAGTACGTACTATACTCATTTCATTTCAGTACGTACTATACTCATTTAATTTCAGTACGTACTATACTCATTTCATTTCAGTACGTCCTATACTCATTTCATTTCAGTACGTACTATACTCATTTAATTTCAGTGCGTACTATACTCATTTCATTTCAGTACGTCCAATACTCATTTCATTTCAGTACGTACTATACTCATTTCATTTCAGTACGTACTATTCTCATTTCATTTCAGTACGTACTATACTCATTTCATTTCAGTACGTACTATACTCATTTCATTTCAGTACGGACTATACTCATTTCATTTCAGTACGTACTATACTCATTTCATTTCAGTACGTACCATACTCATTTCATTTCAGTACGTACTATACTCATTTCATTTCATTTCAGTACGTACTACACTCATTTCATTTCAGTACGTACTATACTCATTTCATTTCAGTACGTACTATACTCATTTCATTCCAGTACGTACTATACTCATTTCATTTCAGTACGTACTATACTCATTTCATTTCAGTACGGACTATACTCATTTCATTTCAGTACGTACTATACTCATTTCATTTCAGTACGTCCTATACTCATTTCATTTCAGTACGTACTATACTCATTTCATTTCAGTACGTCCTATACTCATTTCATTTCAGTACGTACTATACTCATTTCATTTCAGTACGGACTATACTCATTTCATTTCAGTACGTACTATACTCATTTCATTTCAGTGCGTACTATACTCATTTCATTTCAGTACGTACTATACTCATTTCATTTCAGTACGGACTATACTCATTTCATTTCAGTACGTACTATACTCATTTCATTTCAGTACGTACTATACTCATTTCATTTCAGTACGGACTATACTCATTTCATTTCAGTACGTACTATACTCATTTCATTTCAGTACGTACTATACTCATTTCATTTCAGTACGTACTATACTCATTGTCGTGGGGAAAGACGGCGCACGGCAGTCATGAGGTGGCTGTGTGTTTTTGACAAATCTATGCGCTTTTTCCCAACTTTAAGCGTAATAAGTTTACTGAAAGTTGACAAGTTTTTTGTCTAATTTTTGTAAAATTACTTGCATTGAAATGGAATGAAAAGAAAAATTCACTGCTGAGAAAAGTTTGGGTTATCCCGGGTTTGTAGTCTAAACCAAGAATTTCAATTAAAATATAAAGTGTGTAAGCGAATATAACCTTAGCCACGTGAAGTATTTTCGCACAGTCGTGCTGGAACGAGAATCAGTCCTTTGAAGGAAGTACGGGTTACTGCATGAGAGCCGCTCCCCTCAGGGAGATATAACTATTGTATCTATTGGAATTAGCACTCCCTGGGGGACTATGTGAGGGCCCGAGCTAAACGTTAGGTAGGCTTCCTTTTTGTTGAAATAGAATAGGTTTTGTTTTGTGACGGACCATCTTTTTTCGGTTCACTGCTGTCCTGTTTTTCAGCTCCTACCACTTTCTTCTTCAACTTTTTCTTGTTTCATGAACTTCTTTCTTAGCTTACTGTTTCTGTGCACCTTGTGCGTAGATTCCACGTTTTCTCAACTCCATACTAAATGGTGCCTTCCTCCTTCCTCTCTTGGAACATCTTTGTCGTGGTTAAGGGAGGCTAAAACTTTCTTGTATAATTATAATACTGAGAGCCGCATGGTGGTTGTAGTTCTTATTAGCATCCTGTATTTTACATGCAGTGGGGGAAGGGATATTTGTACGTATGAAAATTTTAATTTCTTCACATTTAAAACTTTCAGTTAAAAAAAATTATGGATTTACTGCATAAGGATGCAAACGTGTAATATATGCAAACAAATCAAATTATATTCAATTTCATTAAAATGAATGTCATTTATTCATTTTTAAGGGCGAAAATATTTTTCGCACAGTGCAGAAATAACGCATTATCTTCATTTAATATTTTGTAAAACAACCTTTATTAACTTCAACAGCGACCAATGTATTCCGGTAGTTTTCTATTAAAGATTTGCAAACATTTTCAGGTATCTTGTCCCATTATTCCACGCATTCTGTCTTTAGGTAATTCTAGATATTTGTTGATACTGTTTTTCGGATTTAGATTTTCAAATATTGCCCAAGTTCTCGATTTATTTCAAATCCGGGGACTGACTTGGTCAGTGCAAGAAATCAACATTACTTTCAGCACACCCACTTCTTCATAGATATTGGGGTATGTTTGGAATTATTATTCTGTCGAAAAATCCAATCAGGAGGTAGCTCGAGACTTTAAACAGAAGGCCGGCAATTTTCTTCTGAGTTTTCTATATATTCTACAGAAAAGTAACCCAAAATCATGCATCTACTACCACCAAAATGCGTTGACTGTTGGTGCGATGTTCTTTTGTGAGTAGGCATCGCTATCTTTTTTCCACACACGATTCCGATAAATTATTATAACCAAATCGCTCAATTTTAGTGTCATCTGTCCAGAATACTTTTTCCCAGTGCTAATTTTCTTCATTCTTGATGTATTCTAATGAATTTCAATCTTGCATCTGCGTGTCGTTTCAATAGCTGTTGTGGAGTTTTCCTGGCGGTCAGTGGCTTCGACTGTTGGCTGCGAATTTCATCACTCATTGTTCATTTGGATGTATTAATTCTTGATGAAGGCAAATCATCCTGTAGCTCTAAACAAGTAACACATGGATTTTATTGAATCTTTTGTCCTAATTTTCTCAATAATCTATGAGAAATCTTCATTGGAGCACCTGTTCTTTGGTTTTCAACAGTTTGCGTCTTTTAAATCTAGCTGTGAGTGAATTCATTGTTGTAAAAGAACTATTCATGTTACTGGAGATGTTTCTGTCAATATTTCCACCTTTCCAGAGCGTAATAACTAGTTGTTTTTCAATTGGTCAATTCTTCACCTCTAGACATAATTAGGATCTTGAAATAGGACTTCATTAATCATCAGTGAATTTTCAGCAAAGTTTTGATCAGTTCGTTAAGGTGTCAATCCTATTCAAATCCTTCATCCATTCTCAAACGAAAAATTGTCTTAAACCTTTTCAATGATCAAAGTCATCCTCAGCAGCATATAACTATTGTTTGTATGGGAATTAGCAGCCCCAAGGGAAGAATGTAAGGTCCCAAGCTGAGAGTTTGGTAGGCCTTCTGAAGATATGTTGAAAATTAATGTTTTTTGTTTTGTTGAGGACGACCTTTTTATTGGTTCACTGCTGTCCTACCTTTTAGCATCTTTATCTTTCTTCTTCAACTTCTATCTTATTTCATAGTCCTTTCTTAACTTACTGCATCTATGCGCAGGGGATCTCATGCGTGAGTGCACCTTGTTCATAGATTCCACGTTCCCTTTCGCTATCCTAAATGGTGCCTTCGTCTTTCCTCTCTTTTGAACACCTTTGTTGCGGTTAGGGAGACTAAAACTAACATCTACTCTAGGGCATACTAAGTCAATGAACTTCCTTTATTAAAAATCAGAGCTCAGTTAAAATTCTCAGTTAAATTTCCATGAATGCGATTAGAATTTTCTGAGCCATTTCCTCTGCAGCTATCGAGAAGAGCATCCAAGAATGTACACAACATAGTCAACGTCAAAATGGAAACTCTTGAATTATCTTCCATATTTCAGAAGTGGTCCATTTTGGTCAGTGCGCCAGCACCGACCAGGGAATTTCCGTCAAACTCGGATGCTCGATCGCATTACGTACTCATTTGAAGTGTGCTCTCGCCTCGTAGGTTGCAACGCATCACCACGGAGAAGTAGTGTAACTAACCTCCGAGCAGTAAGGTTTTTCGATCCAGCATTTCGCCTTTGTGATCTCACCTCTTCCGAAGTCTTCACTTAAACAACCTAACGGGGACTTCCTACCCTGAAATCACCTCATTCACCTAATTTTTTCAAATTTCTTTGTACACAATTCTATTGCACCTAGGGGGAACGAAAATGCATAAAGATATGTAAAATTGAATTCTGAACACATATGATCTGAAAATTTTTTCGATTTCCACAATAGAAAAACGTTATTGAGCGAACGCATGAACTAAATCAGTTAGCGCAAAACCTTCCTCCTTATGCAATTTTAAACTAAGAAGCTTTATTTTGGTCTCATTCGACGCGGAAAAACTGTGGCAAGTAAAAAAATAGGATTTTTGTTTGAATTTTGAATTAGAAAAAAAGTTATTGATACATATGTCAAAAGAAACAAATTCCAAAAATTCCCGAATTTTTCTCCATAAAATCTCATTTGGAATTCTTCCGCTTCGCAACGCTGTTCCCACTGTCGTACTGCGTCGAATGAGACCAAAATCACGCTTCTACGTTAAAAATTGTAAAAGTGGTGTTTTGCGCAAATAAATATTACAATAATAAATTTTATATGTTCGCTATATAACTTTTTTCTATTGCGAAAATCGAAAAATTTTATAGAAGCAAATCTGTTCAAAATTCAATTTTACAAATCTGTGTGCATTTTCGTTCCTCTAGGTGCAATTAAAATGAAAAAACCTGAAAATTTGGAAAATTATGAAAATAAAAAAATTGCTTGGACAAAGAAATTAACATTTTTTTTAAATCCGAAATTCAAAAAAATCCTTCTTTTTCGAGGTGCCACAGTCTTTCCGGGTCGAATGAGACTAAAATCAAGCTTCTACGTTGGAAATTACAGGAGTAGGGTTTTGCGCATATAATTTCATATGTTCGCACAATTACTTTTTTTCAATTGCGAAAATCGAAAAATTTTATAGAAGCAAATGCGTTGCGAATTCAATTTTACATATCAGCATGCATTTTTGTTCCCCTAGGTGCAGTAGAAATGTGTTCAGTGAGATTTGAAAAATTAGACAAAGTCCAGGGTAGGAGGTCCCCTTAATTAAGAGTTTTTTCCTTTCTAGCAAGCTTACGCGTTATTCTCAAAGTTCTATTAACTACGGTTTTCCACGGTGTTTGGAGAATTCGAAAATTTAAAAAATTGGTAAAAATTTCTCTTTGTGTCCACATGCTTACACAAGATGCACTGAAGATTATTTTTCAGCTCATCTTTGGGAGTACAATACACGCTGTACATGTGTTAGTGTTAGAGTTGCGTATGCATCACTCTAACAGCATGCTACTGATGCTCATTATTGTCAATTTTTATTGAGAATTGGTTCTCAGGGTCCCTAGTAACTCAAATAATCCCCGTTCCTTGCTTGAAATTCTTTTATTTGAGTTTTTGGTTGC
Source organism: Platorchestia sp. MABIK (assembly GCA_014220935.1). Classification (NCBI taxonomy): domain Eukaryota; kingdom Metazoa; phylum Arthropoda; class Malacostraca; order Amphipoda; family Talitridae; genus Platorchestia; species Platorchestia sp. MABIK. The sequence continues at coordinate 112,694 of JACJUY010001200.1, read as the reverse complement.
TGTGCTACTTCAATAAGTAAATCAGTTCTTTATTTTGTAATAAAAATATTCTATTGAATAAAACGTTTGCCTGTGTTACAGGAACTCAACGTTACGTAAAACCGCCGTCACACGGACACCAAACGGTAACGTTTCATCATAATCTTCTACAGTTAGCGGCACTAGTTCGTTAGTCCAGGGCCACGAAACAATCAGATTTCAGCCTTAGTTTGACCAAACTGGTCCCAAACTAAGGTTGAAATCTGACGGTTTCGTGGCGCTAGACAGACCGAGTAGTACCGCTGGCTGTAGATGATAATGACGAAACGTTACCATTTGGTCGCCATGTGACGGCGCCCTAAACCACGCTTCATTCTCACCAGTGTTACCAAGACTTAAACTATGCATATAAACTCATCGTATATTGTAGGGATTTAGCCTAACATCAATCTATACTGCAGAGGCATTTCCAAACATTCATCTGTGTTGCAGGGACATTTCCAATTATCGGCCTGTGTTACAGGGACTTTTCTTAACATCAGTCTGTGTTGCAGAGACCTGAGCAACAACGAGATCAGCGAGCTGCCAGAAGGCGCGTTCCGAGACGCAGTTTCGCTGCAAGATTTGCTCCTCCAACACAACCGCATTGAGACAGTCCCTCAGGGCGCCTTCGCAGGGCTTCATCAGCTCCAAGTTTTGTGAGTACTCGTTGCTTGCTTCTGAAATATGGAAGATCGGTCAAGAGTTTCCATTTTGACGTTTCATCTATAACCAGAAAGTGCAATAGTATGAAAAGCCATTGGGAACAGAAAATCCTGAAATGGAAAAATGGAAGCTGAGTAAAATATTTCATTTCACTGAGAAAACTTTGATCTGTATGTATTGACTGACCCATTCTTCGGAACATGCAGGCAATTAGAAGGTGATACTGTATTCAAAATACTGATCTGATCATCGTTAGCGGTGCAAGCTCCCTTCAATATTAACTCCTTCATTTTACCTGCTAAATGTTGCTGATAAAATTGATGACTCAAAATTTGAAGACAACTTTCTTTCAGAAATTCTTGTTATTCATGAAAGTGCTGTCGTGGTAAAAGTTGCGTCCACTGCCACTTGTCTCGCAGAGTCGACCAGCCGGTGGTGTAAGACAGCCTGCTTTTATCTCTAGAAGGCAAAAAGATACGCGAAAAGTCGATTTCGGGTATTTGATGGTGTGACGTTTCGGAGCAAAAGTGTTGTAAAAATTAAGGGTCAACAACAGTCATAATCGACTTGGATATGTGGATGGGTGACTACTCTGCTCGATACTTCATTTGCCAAGACTCTGTGAGTCAATACAATTGAAAAACCTTGACCTGCAAAGCAAAACTGTGGTCATAGCGCAAATTAATTCGAACACAATTTTCAAGGGTATTTTATAAATTCAGCGAACCGAGTGCATTAAAAAAAGTTAAAAATTACTCCATAAAAATTCGTATCACAAGTTCAGCGTTTTAAACTGGAAGTCGCCTGAGTATCGTAAATCAGAAGACGAGGCCACAAATTGGTCGCTTCGCTCGTATTTTATGTGTGCTGGGTGTGCAGGACAGTTTCTCGATCAGAAATATATCAATTTTAAGCGCTTCAGTCATAGAGCATTTTGACGAGAAGAACATGGCTTCTATTCGAGAAACTTAACCATGTGCTTTGTTGCCCTGGTCTTCAGTTCTCACGTTCAAAGAATTAAGTGGTCATCGTGATACTTTTTTTCTTCTTCCTCTTTATCAAATTTTTTCGTCTTGCTTGGGAAAACTCTGACTTGTGTATCAGCGTTTTTTTAATTCATGTTTTGTCACAATTTTCATAAGGGTAAACTCTGTAAGATCGTATTCGTTTCAAATAATTCAATTTTAGATATATATATAGCCTTGGCTCATTCTCAACAATAAGTCTGCAAATAAAATATTAGACATGTCACTACACTCAAGGTTACAGAAGCGGAGAATATAAGCACGAAAAAAAATAAATAATAAATATAATTTATCGGTTGACTATTTTCAGAGGGTATGCACTCTGCATTTCGTTGAGAGAAGGTTGAGAAAATAGTCAACCGATAAATTAATTTTATTTTTTGTCCATTTCTGTAATCTTGGTGAGTGTACTGACATGTTTATTATTTTATTCACAGACTTTTTGTTGAGAATGAGCCAAGCGTCGAAACGTTCAAAGTAAATGTTTTTAAAGTACTTCTTCTCCATTTCTTTTATTGTAAATTTGCTTCGCAAAAAAGATTTTCCTTTGTATAATTAGGCCTGTCATTGTAAGTGCATTGTTATCCATGAGAAAGGTAAGTTAGTCAGTCATTGTATCAATGCAGTATTTTTCATGCGTCATTGAGCTTTTGCTCAGAGTACGAGAAAGTTTGGCGTGGAATAATTTGACGGCCTATCAGCATTCTTTGTAGGCATAATTAGGAAGAGTTTAATGACTTTAGTTACATCTCGAGAATGGCCTTAACATTGTTATGATCGCATAAAGAGTTGATTTCTAATCTCGAGCCTATTTCGTTTTGGTAAGAATTATTCCTCTAATTAACAATCACTGACATCGTTATGTGTCCTCTTTATGCTTGTTGCTGACGTGTAATTTTAGTCTTTATCACATGATTACAGGTCTTTTTTTCTCAGTTGCTCTCAGAGGTCGTGATATCTATGATCTGCAGCGACTGATGGTCAAGTGGCCACCTTTAATTTCGCCACCAGGGCCTGGCTGAGACGGACGGCGCTTACACTGCCCATCGCCTTCATGACGATTTCGAAAAGCACTCTCTTCTTTCCGGATTTTAATCTCTCTCCTATTTGTTATTTTTCTTTTTGAAGGCAGATTTGAACCATTGGTTAGTTTGTGTATGTAAATATTTCTACAAAGAACGCTTAGATATTTCTACAAAGAACTAAACAAGAACTTAATATGGAGATCAATTATTCAGCAGTTCCCACCACGATGCCCATAATCGTAATGATAATTAATAATATCATTCTTATTGCAACTTGTGTTTCGATGATCCATAAAATTTTTCTGTGCTTTTATACTCGGGGATTTTACGTGACAGTTTTTCTCTCGAGACACTCTCTATTCTAACAGACGACATTGCTAACAACACTCGTGAGATCGAAACACGTGGTAGGCTCTTGCAACTTAGATAGGTCACTGACTGGTAACGTACTCTTTTTTTCAGAAACCTAGAGCACAACCTCATCAGCTTCTTGCACCCGGACACCTTCCTGCCCCTGCGCAATATCGAGGACCTGTGAGTAGCGCAAGAAGATACACGGGTCGATACACAAATAATACAACTTCCCGTTTGAGTACTGCACGCTAACTGCAAGCGCAAGAGAGATTGGTTTTCCACTAACAGAAAATTCTAGTGTAATAGTGACCATGAGCTTCAAATGATGATTGAAGTTCAGTTTCAAACTGGAGTATCATGATGAAATGCGGCATTTCCTCAGAGGTGTATGGAAATTAACCCTGATTTTTGCTCAAAATGCTAGAAAAATACAGAATGTACAGAAAAATCGGGAACTGAATTGCATCTGTGACGCATACGCTCCGGTACTTTTGATCTTTTATAATGTTTTCAACTTATAAACTAACATGAGCTATTCTTAAAAACTTCTTGAACGACAACTGGGTGAATCGGAGTGATTTTCATCGACAATTTTTCCAAACCGGTTATGATTGACATGTATATGGATTGCGCAATTTATTCATAACCTGTTAGGTATGAATATACTAATGCGTATTTTTTACCTGTTAATTTTTAATGTGTTAGAGTTGGCAAACTTTTAGTAAAAAAACTGACTTAAAAGATTTGCAAAGTATGCTTGTTAGGTTGCTGGGCTTCTTGCTTTTACATGTTGATGACATGTGTAGAAGCTGTGCGCATGTTTCAGACCTGTGCATGGATTGACATCTCCACTTATTTTGAGAAGTTGCACATACTTTAGAATGCTGTACACAAGCATGAATTTTTTCATACGTGCGTTTGGAAACAGTAAATACAGGATGACCAGCGCTGTATTGAACAAACTTTAATACAAAATTGAAACTGTTAAAATAAACACTTTTTACTTTATAACCATGTGGTCAAAATTGTTTCTTAAAAGAGTTACAAAAAACTTGTAATTCGAAACGTATTAGATGAAAAATTTCATTTTGAGAGTGACGGGGAAATGAAATGTAGAAGTTAGGTTATGAACACATTTTTATTAAAAGGACAATAAGCGGAATACCAGCCTTAAATGTTATGACCACTGGAATCAGATTTTTAAATTAAGTCAAGCATTCACAAAAGATGTTCAACATGACGCTCATCTGTTGCGATGCAGGCGTTCAAACGCCGATGCAAACTCCATCGAAGACATCAGGAGTTTCACGAATCCTTGCCGAAGCTTTAGCAATTCTTACCGAAAAATCTTTCCAGGAAAGGCCGTGAAATAAACGGGCTCTGAATGAAGCAAAGTAATATTGGTAGCATTTTCACAAAATTAAATCTTAATAACTTTTGACATTAACAAAGTTATTCGGGGACACAAGGTCCGCGCTGGTGGTGGCACGACAGACGACATCGCGATCTGTCCGCGCTCGAGAGACGGACTGCGGGTCCACTGTGGTCCGAGAGTCGTGCCGGCCTCGAGCTGCCCGTCTTTTTCCGTTAAGGGAAAGCAGCTGTGAAAGAATAGCGACTTATTAATAAGAGGCCGAAACTGAGGACTGCAAATTGGGTCTCGACAAAGCCTGTCACTGCCGTAGCGAGTGGTAAATAATGAATAAGGAAGAAACGTGTTGAATTCTATCATTTTGAAGAGAATAAACACTATCAATTAGGAGAGAATAATCACTATCTATTAGGAGAGAATAATCACTTGCTGTTAGAAGAGAATAATCACTATCTGTTAGAAGAGAATAATCACTATCTGTTAGGAGAGAATAATCACTATCTATTAGGAGAGAATAATCACTATCTATTAGGAGAGAATAATCACTGTCTATTAGGAGAGAATGACCACTATCTATTAGGAGAGAATAATCACTATCTACTAGGAGAGAATAATCACTATCTATTAGAAGAGAATAATCACTATCTTTTAGGAGAGAATAATCACTATCTATAATGAGAGAATAATCATTATCTACGAGTATTAGAAGAGAATAATCACTATCTATTAGGAGAGAATAATCGCTATCTATAACGAGAGAATAATCACTATCTACGAGTATCAGAAGAGAATAATCACTATCTACGATCTAAGAGTATTAGAAGAGAATAATCACTATCTATTAGAAAAGTATAATCACTGTCTATTAGAAGAGAATAATCATGAACTGCCCTTTCTCCTTATGGATTACAGGCCATGTTGTAATAACCTCGGGCTACACGAAGCAATCACTGGCATTCAGCAAGACTTCATTCCAAATACCTCCGACATACTGCTTCCTGGCTGTGGATGGTGCCCGTTGTAGTGCTGCAGATCGAAGGGCCCCAGGTGGAGAGCTCGATGGGAATTAGCCACGCATTCCTGGGTGCGGGTGTCTCAGAGAATCAGAGTCGGCTATGTGCAGCCCAACTTGCGTAGTAGCGGCTAAACGGAGAAAGATCAGGCCAGCAGCGAGGTCTGTCCGACCGCGCTGGATTCAGAAGAGCGACCTCGTTCGAGTTCGCGGCGTTCCCCATTGTAGCTTCTTATTTGGGGTCTGACGTGAAGAAGACTGGAAGAAGTTTTATTAATTTTCAATAAAAGTCAAGGCAATGAAATGAAGGAGAAGCCAAATGCCTGTGACTCTTCCTACTTAATTCATTTGAAATTAGATTCTTCATTGAACTACGGTTAGGGATTTTCTTAACAATTCTACCGCTGAGGTCTTCTTAGGAATTAATCGGTGTTTTGTACTCCAAGCTTTTTAAGAAGTAGAAATTAAGGGGTGTGAAAATCAGGAGACCTCGGTGACCATGTAATGGGGCCGCCACGGCCAATCCAGCAACTTGGATATTACCATTTGCTGCACCGTAAACTAGGTGCTCATCTGGTAATTCAGTATGGGGTACTCGTTCCACTGTCGTTTATACCCTACCAGCCAATGAAATATTCAATGTAAGCCTACAAATTTCACACATTGATGTAACGGAACACCTAAAATATCGGTTAAAAATTTCAAGTCCTTGTACCTTTTTAACAAAGCATTTTCGACTTCATGGTTATTGAGTAAAAAGAGTTTTTTTCAACGGTCCCAACCTGACGTCGAAGTTTGTTCAGCAATGTGCCGAGCACCCTGTTTTCTAATGTTAATAGAAATAATTTTTATCGAAGGAGGTTCCGTAATTTTGTTAATGCCATTGTATATTTTCTCGCGTTAATTTGAAAGCCAATACGTAAATAATTTTCTGTCGCATAACATTAGTAAAAATTCCATAGTCTCTTTTCCTCACAAAACTTTCTCAGGGCTAGCATGCGACAGTCCTTTAGATGTAAACATGAATTTATCTTTGTGTAATGTGAGCTCTGCACATAGTGCATGTCACTATGAGGCCAGCGCGCCGAACGCTTTAGGTAAGGATTGGTGAGATTGCTGACAGCAGTTATCGAGTGATATTTTTCTTGGCTCACCTCATTTTAACTTTTGAAAGCGCTTTTCAAGAAGCTTTTGATCTATGCATCAATATTGATTTAAAATTTTTAACTTTTGACTAGTACATTTAAATCTTTGCATTCTAAGATGCCTTCACTTTCATGAGTCGAAGTTCTGGCTGAACGGATTGTAAAGTGCTCCTACACTTATGTACAGTCGATCCTCGAGGTATAAAACATCTTTCACGAATTTCAACCTATAAGGATAAAATTGGTGGCAGTTACTCATCAAATACGATACGTCATGTGAGTTGTGAGAATCTGACATTAATTTATCGAGGTATGAAGAGAGGTCCGATAAGGTTATGAGAATCTACTGTATGATGGTCCATCTTGTTTAAGTTTTCAAGAACCATGTTCCTTTATTATTTATTTTAAAGGTCAATGTTCAGTTACGTAGTTTTAAATGTAATGGTTTCTAGATTTTTGAAGTTAATAAGGCAAGTCGCAACATTTCAGCGTAAGCCTTGTAGATTTTCTCTTGCTATTTAAGAGTCAAACTCATTATACTAATATAACTGACTAGCTTTAAGTAGAAGATAAGCAACCTTGATACCAAAGTTGAAGCATTTTTTCATGGTTATCCATAATTACCTAATACTCTCATTCGCACATGCCTCAATTTCATCATGCCTTAATTTTGCTGGAAACATCGTGAGTGGACTGAAATAATATTGTGTTTTGGCTCTCAGGAACCTGGGGAACAACGTGTTCCCTGAACTGCCCAGCCGCGGCCTGGAGCACGTTCTGCACCTCAAGGTGCACAACAACCGACACCTGCGCCAGTTCCCGGGCCCTCAGTCCTTCCCTGCCGTGCTTTCCCTCGTGCTCTCCTACGCCTACCACTGCTGCCCTTTCCTCAAGTGCGTTTTGGTATAAAAGGAACGCCGGTCACTGCTGTTCTTCCCCCAAAGTCTTTTCGATTTTTCATCAGTGAAGTTTAGCACACTGTACTTGAACACTTTCCTCTTTCTTATCCATGCAGTTAGAGTTATTCGTCTGCAAACAAACATGATTCAACACTCATTCTGAAGAATTCAAACGTACATCTTCATCTGTTATCAGACTTAAAATGCAGAATTGTAATCCGATGCTTTTCGTGTACTTTGTTCCTTTGACTTTCTTTCTTCCCTGATCTGATTATCTGCTTAGCATTTTGGAGACGCTACGCGATAAAGGATTTTATTTTTCTACTGGCTTGCACACATTGCGTTGAGCCCTAAGGACAAAAAAATACAATGGAGACAATGTTATTGACGTTTGATTTTTACCTACTCACTGACAACGGTAAGTATATCAAACTCATTCATGATGCTTAAGAAACCCGATATTGACATCAAGCCCTGACGTTGCGACAGATAAGCCAAAATATATTGCCTTGCCAACACTTCAGTTGATGAAAATTTTTGTCTCACAGCCTCCCCTCAGGGGGATACAACTATTGTATCTATGGGAATTAGCGCTCCCAGGGGGACACTGTGAGGGCCTGAGCTGAGAGTTAGGTAGGTTTTCTTTTTGTTGAAATAAAATATTTTATGCTATGTTAAGGATCACCTTTTTCGATTCACTACTGTCCTGTTTTTCAGCACCTACTACTTTCTTCTTCAATTTCTATCTGGTTCCATGAACTTCTTTCCCAACTTAATGTTTCTATGCCCCTTCTGCATAGATTCCGCATTCCCTAATATCCATACTAAGTGGTGCCTTCCTTCTTCCTCTTTTCGATACGCTTTTTTTTTGTGGCGATTAGGGAGGCTTAAACTAACCTATAATCTAATCTAATCTGTCTCACAGCCTTGACGTGGCGACCGACACTGCGCGCGTAGGAGGCGAGAACGCGTCGAGAGCGCAGTCGCCACAGCTCATCCACGAGGACGTCGTCTTCAGCCTGGAGGGACTGCAGCGCCATGACCCGCGCCTCTGGAACCACACTCACGCCTTCTGGCCTTGTGAGTACTCCAAATTAACTTATACTTGAACGTATGCTTCGATTATTCTTTTGTACCAGAACATTAGTTTTGGTACATTTAGGCTAATATTAATCAGATCTATTTGCTGAAAGTTTCATCAGGTGTTGTTCAGTGTGCTGGAGGGTGTGCCGGTGATGCCCTACGGAACGTGGAGCTTCTAGTTTGATGCATCCCTGTGATTCGTTTTGATTATCTGATCCTGGGTATTTTGTTTAACCCTTCAGTGACCTTGAGGACACTGGTACCATATTTCATGGAACAACCTTAACATTTGTCTTTTCTAGCGGAATTTTTACCCTAATGAGTTTTTTGAAGTTCGCCGCCGAGTGGCAGTTTCTCATTCTGATGTCAGTGACAACCCGATGCCAGTATCAGTCTGGTGACGGTGTTTGTAATAACGCTGATGTCAGTTAAGAATTCAGACGGTAAAGGGTTGATTTCCTCATCAATCATTCACGTTTACATACAGTTCACCTTACGCTTATGAGCTCTGCTAGATTGATTTATGTCATTTCATGAGACGCAGATATTTCGCTCATAATTGTTTTCTCACAAATATGCATGCACATTTTTTGCGCATAAGCGCTGCAGGTTCGCATAGTTTTCATTTCTTGAGCCTAAAATTACCTAATTTCTTTAGACATGTTTACTTTGTCTTAGAGCTACTGATCCATTTTTTGTATTTCTGTGAAGACAAATTTCCTTTTTTTTAGATTATTTGACTTAAAAATTTGACTTATGACTGCCACTCAATCTCGTATCTTGTACTTTAAATTATTTCTTCATGACTGTCAGACACAAATTTTTCTCATAATCATATGCACCTCTTTTTCGTTGATCATTCATCTCGCAAGCAGCTGATCTTGGCGCACCCCCTTTAGATTATCCAGTTCACCCGAGCTCCAACTTTACTGCTCTGTGGGCTAACTTGGCTGGTCGCTACCCCGCAGCCTCCGCTTCTCCCTCCAATCCCACCAACGCTCCCTCAAAACATGAAGGAAGTGATCTCGACTCCTTCACTTCCTCTACTACGAGCCACCCGGAGGAGCCATTCCACGTCCCTGGCGGCTTCTCTAAGACGTGGCTGGAGCTCAGCGGTGCCCGCTCTGTGGTGGGGGAAGACGAGCTGCGCAACCAGCACTCCATTCAGTGCATTCCTCAGCCTGGTGAGATTTGACCTAGTGCTCAAATAACTTCCAATTCGGTATGCGTTTAAGAAACCGTCCTGCATTCACCATCAAAGGGAATTTTTTTTAAACAGACCTGCGTTCATCCTTTTGCGAGGATAGTTTTGAGAAATAAGACTTTCGTTGAATCATCGTGTTATAGTCTTGAAAATGCATCCCTGCCCAAGTTAGCCGCACAATTTGGCGAAGTGGTGTGTTCACCATCCTTGCATGACTTGAAAGAGTAGCTTTATGTTCGGAGCTAATGACAGCTTTGAAATGACTGGTATGAGAACAGTGCACCAAAAATTCTTCAATGTCATTAGTATTTATATATTATCATTTCTTGTGAACACGTTGGAGAGGCTTGTCGAACAACGTATCTTAGTAATTTACCGCGCCCCTAGGATGCATTTGATTATTCAGCTCCTCACCGGAGAAATATGCTAGCACATATCGGAGGCTTTAACCAGGAGACTAAATAATGAAAAATTCTTGAAATTTCAAGCAAGTTTTTTCCGCTCTGAACTAAGGGATGCTTAAGAACACTTTTCTCCGTTTTTCCGTACGCTGCCATTGCTAGTGAGACCCTCTTGATTGAGCTTGATTGCTAGTGAGACCCTCCCCAGCCAATTTAGTCATTTAGCACCTGCTTCAAGAATTTAACTTCTTTCATCAAATTCTTTAAAGCAACAATAATTTAAACTCTGAAAATCAAGTAAAGCACATATTCATTCGAATTCAATGACTTTATTAAAATAGTACGTGCGAAAGAAAAATTTTAGTAAGAAATCGAAGTGCTACTAGTACTTCGTGGTCGTTTTAGCCGTGTGGTTTAAGGACCTGCCCTTCCTTGAAGGCATCGAGGGTTTGAATCCCGGCTCTGGGTGGGGGGAAAAATTCAATTTTCTCCATTGTGTATAGGGGAAAAATTCAATGCACAATACCCCACTCTACCCAGGTGTCTGAAATGGGTACCGGTCTTGAAAGCGTCATGGCATCCTGGGAAAGCGTCATGGCATCCTGGTGTTAGTTATAAGGCATTTGAAAAACCAATGTACAAGGTGATATGTATCAGGCTTGATTGGAAATAAAGCATCCTTAGATGGCGATGTTTGTTTGTTTTTGTTTTTCTTATCAACAAACATAAAAAACAGTCTCGTCGAATTTTTCGTCCTGTTATGAAATTGGTGATTCCGTGATATTGCACACGCCTTGTTTCTAGGTAACCTTCCTTTCACTATTGTATCTCGCGTTATTCCCTTAAAAATTGACACTGCTTGTAGCAAGAGTGTCCGGATAAGAGTTGATGTCTCACAAAACGCAGTGACAGTACTCGGCAGCGCAAATACAGGATCACTGGAATATGCAAATAATTTACTACGTCGTTAATGAAGTGTAAGAAATATTGTTCAAAGCTTCTACTCACTTCTTTTTCTTACTTTCCCATTTGTACCATCTTTGCTTTGGATTTTGAAAAATCACTAACTTTTTTAAATGAATAGAAGTGTATAAACGGTGTTTCAATGTTCCACATTTTATCATAGAGATTATTTTGCATGTTTTACACATCCATTAATCTATTTTTCTCGATAAATGCCGAATGAATGATAGTATGACTGATGCAATCGTATTGGCTGTGAGAGCCTATAGTGTCCTCACACCTTCATCAAAGATAGAGGCGACAACAATGCTGGTGTGAAATTAGATGCTGCCAACTTAGCACGTTAGGCTGCTGCAAGGGAGTGCAAGTTTCAATTTGTCAGAGAATTAAATATAAAGTTTTTCCAGTGGTAAAAATTTTTGCGTAGAACATGTTTAAAATCCTGTCAAGTACAAGCGCGAGTATTAACAGTGCTGTTTTAACAGTACTGAGTATTAACAGTACGCGAGTCACAACTGCATGTTGCTGTTGTGCCTCACACTTGGAAGACCGGTGTGACGCGTCCATGCTCCTTGTGGTACCAAACAGAAGCACTAATTGTTTTTTCTTTCCTTTTATTAGATGCGGCCATTCCTCAACTTTGCCCAACGCTGTGATGGTAAATCTAGGAATACTCCAATAAATCACTTTCTACTCACTACAATTTAGAGGTTTCGTAATTTCAAATTTTGAAATGAAATAAACGTGTTGTTTTTTACCGGCTTCATTACTTCATAGTATTGTTCAAACATCAGCGCAAGTATTTTACCTTCTACTTTTAAAAGACCCATGGAATTTCACATTTTCGTTTGGTTCCCCACCCTCTTTTGCGTGACTCGAACTTATCCAAGATACATATCGTGAGTGCCTGTTGACGTGCTTCTTACTTTTTTGAGAAAGCAACAAACTAAAGTCGGGCAATTGCATTAGTTAAGATCCTTGCTTTACAGTTGCCACGTTTCTCTGAAGTTAACGATCAACTACCTACTACATTAAGCTCTATTTGACTCAAAGCGAAGAATTTTGACGTGACTATTCAGAATTTGGTCATTTTTTTATGAACGTTTGTTTTTAAAACATTACTCATCAATTGAAAATAAACGATTGACAGGTCCGTTCATGCCATGCCGAGACCTGTTTGACTGGTGGACGCTGCGGTGCGGCGTGTGGCTTGTGTTTCTGCTAGCGCTGATGGGCAACGGAGTGGTGGTCGTGGTGCTCATTGCCGCCTACGCCAAGATGGACGTGCCTCGGTTTCTTGTGACCAACCTCGCCATGGCAGACTTCCTCATGGGCGTCTATTTAGGTATCGAACGAGAAGATGGAGCGAATCCATTTGTAGTTTACGTTCATGCAAATGTAAAGACAAATTTCAAATTGAGGAGTTTCAATTCTAGCAAAAATAACCAAAGTTGTACCTTTTATACAGAAACTTTTGTGTCGGGAACTTTTTTTCAATCCGTGACGCGGAGACAGGACACCTAAACAAAGGTCTATACCCGGCGCTCTTCTCCGAGCAGTCGGCAAATTTTTTTTGTTTTGACGGCTGATTTTATTCGCTCATACAGAGATTAAACTTAAATATAGAGAAATTTTTCAGAACAAACTATCCTACATCTGAAGGTCCAATTAAAAAAATAAATACTACTGACGCAAAACAGGTGTTTAACAAAAACTTTCTATCATATTGAAATAAATAGCATCTAGAGTAAGCAAGTTAACGTCCCTGCATTTGTTACGTGTATTTGTATTTGAAATGTTCAGTTCGAATTATTTTGTTAACTTTATTCGTTGGTTGTGCTAAGCATAATTTTCATGAGACTTACAGGCCCTTCTTTCACAGAATAAGAAATACAAATTACGAAAAAGGATTTAAGCCTGCAGCGAAGGATTTAAGCCTACAGCGATGAAGTAGGAAAGCGAAGGAAATAAAAAAATATACAGTACACAAAAGATCAGAGCCACAGTAATATGTGCGACCGGTATCGAGAAATAATGATATATCAGAGATTAAAAAATGTTTTTCTAAAAAACACATCCAAAAGTACTACGTGTGAAGCAAGAGGTAAGAATCGACATGAAGGCAAAAGCACAGCGAAAAAGTGGACACCAACGGGAACGAGAAATTATATAAATTTATATATGTGCAAGCGTCATCGTAACCCTTCTGAAGCTACACACACGCATTCATTTAGATAAGTAGAGAAAAGATTATGATCCAGCAAAATCGAGGAAAAATTTTCTTTAATTGCCACCGTAAAAAAATTAGAGATGCTGGGCTACGCGTTACAAACATGATGAAATTTCAATGCATTCTCACGTAACGGCGATGTTCAACCGAACAACTCGACGTAATGAATTGCAAGCTTGCGGAAAGGAACGTAGTTTCCTGAACACTAATAACACGCAGTATGAGTATTTTCGGCATCAGCGTAAATTTTTTAATTCATAATAAGTTCCAGTTGCTCAGAATGTTCATAGTGATTTTCCAGGGAAATTCTATCATTTTTGATCAGCTCCGTTAGATTTTAATTGCACACTATTTCTTAATAACGCAGATTTCAAAATTTTCTGTCCCTAGTCTCTTGGTCACTTCAACGTATTGTGAACATACCGCCTGTGGCGCCATAAAGGTCCGAGCAGTCGAGATGTGGAGTGGCTTCCTCTCACAATCAGTGAGAGCTGACGCTGAGCCATCTGCAGCGCAAAGCAACTGCGTGGCTTCCGTGGCGGGAATCCTTATCGTGGTCGAATGAATGCTTGAACACGTGCTCACAGTAGTGTACTTTTTGCACTCACATACATGTATCAGTAGATTATAAATAAGTGCCGAAGAAAACGTTTTTACCACAACTAATTCTTACCTACAAGTAGTATTGAGCAGTTAAAAGCACAACATGATGGAGAGCGTGCGAAAGAGTTTTCATTGTTGTACATTAAGTTTTCAACTCAGAAGCTTCTCGTTAAAACACACGCACCTTTTTCAGCTAGGAAATTAAAACTCGCACTCGGGGATTTTTCTCCCAAAACACTGCGATTTCTACAAATATGAAGATGAAGTTCATTAGTGTATATAAAATTAAATTTTCACTTTGTAATGATTAAAGAAGCTAGTACGATGAGACTCAAGCAGAAGTACGCTTCAACGTCATTTCTTACGAACTTCGATTATGCGTCACAGCTATTACACTAACTTCAAGTTGAACGCTACGAGGTGGATGAGAAAGAAAATTATATAAGATACACTTTAACTAATGAAACATTTGTCATAGTTCGTTGTTCATCTGAAAAAAAATTAGCATATATCTGTCTTCATCGTCGCCCGTAAGTGAATCGTGCTTTCAACACGACCATGACTGTTATTAGGTTATATAGTGATAACCAATATAACAAAAACGAAAAAAAGAGAGCGTTTATTATGATGGTTTATTTTCGCTTCCACGCTGTTAGTTGTGCTGCAGTTAAGCTTGGCAATTGTGCGTCGTAGAGTTTTCTCAGGTATGAATATATAAATATTGAGCTGATACCCTCCATGCACAGTTCCCACCGTTTGCAAACAGGATTTCGGGCGTGTTATAGTCGGTGGCGAGACCTCGGTGACTAGTAGTTAACCTGCGTTTAAGGTAACTCAGAGTGGTGACTGCGCCGGCTTCGTTGATGACTCAGTATCTCATAGGGGAGCATTAGCTACATAGTGGGTTAGTGAAAAGTTTGCTGGTACGCTTATCGGCTTGTAAAGGGGCTGGACGATGTGATGGCCGGAGACGCAGAGTATACAGTAGATGAGGCTGTGCTGGGATAAAGTAATGGCTGAGAGTGTAGGAGAATCCTACTTGACCCGAGGTAGACATGTACTGAGAGGCTCCAGCTATGTGAGTGAAGCGGAGGAGCGTTTGGCAAGGAAGCACTACTTTTGGAAAGGAAGACTTGCCCTTCTACATGGAGAACTAGCAAGCATTTAGTGTCAACAGGGAGAAAGGAGACCCTGTGCTCTCACTGGGCCTGTGCTTTAGACTCATCTTAAGCTAGGCAGAAAGCGGTGAGGGAGTTAGCTTCAACTATGCCATGGGGAGCAAATACTCGCTTAGAAGTGCTTGCTTTGTGTACCTTGAGCCAAGCAAGCTGTTTACGTCAGTTATAGAGTGACGGAGTAAAGTGCTGGTAGATCTAAGCTCGAGATAGAGGCTTTTGAAAAGAGTAAAGAGTGAGAGCGGAGAGAAGTTTTACGTACTCAGCTCGTACTCAAGTCGTAGTACGGGCTTCATGAGAGATACTGTCTTGTATTCCAGGTGCGAAGCTATTGATTCGCAAACAATGGTAAGCCGATGCGTGGTACGGATAGCTCTCTTTCAGTTTCCAGTGGCGAGTGACCGAGTCACTCCAAGTGATTGCTCACTTGCAAATCATCCATCACCCTAAAACAGAACAGACAGCTTCTGTCGTGTTGGGCCTGTACACATTTTACTCGAAACAGCATTAAATTCTAACATATATCTAGAGGTAAAGAATCTACTGTACAGCTAATTTTTCAATCTTTGCTCTATGGATATGGTTGAGTTATGGCATTCCTAATTTCAATTAAGGTTAACCTGCGTTTGAGTGTTTGTCACTTATTCCTTACGTATTATTATTCAGTTTTCCCTTGAGACTGCTGTCCTTCTGAAGAGTGTCTTTGCTTTCGAGTATCATCAGTGTTTCGTTTGGCTGTTTTGTTTTTAATTCATAATTTTTCTGAAGACACCACTGCGAGTGAATGACAGCCATCTTATACGTACCCTTTCTTATGTTCCATATTGTGTTGAAATTCTGGAGAACAAGTTTTTACCTGTCATGAAATTTTTGTATCACTGTTAGCAAAATTTTACTTCAATTCCCTTTACATAGGTTTTATACTTGTTCTGGAATAAATTTTTTGAATGTATTGTAA
This sequence comes from Platorchestia sp. MABIK, assembly GCA_014220935.1. NCBI lineage: Eukaryota > Metazoa > Arthropoda > Malacostraca > Amphipoda > Talitridae > Platorchestia > Platorchestia sp. MABIK. The sequence continues at coordinate 96,561 of JACJUY010001200.1, read as the reverse complement.
AACCTGATGTTGCTATCTCTGCCGTTGAGTTCGATGGCGGCATGTGAAGCAGCGGTCTTACTTGCATTTCTCCTGAAGTGGGTATCGGTGATGCGCAGCGGAGAAGTCGGAACATTTTTATTAAATAAATTTACATTGGGACATCTTAAGATTACTGAACAATTAAAGGACTAGGGCACTACAATGTAAAGCATCTGAATTTTGTTTCTAGTGTGTGTGTGTGTGTGTATGATTCTCTCAATAGAGCCATACGACGCATGTGACTTGTTGCTAAAAATACAAGCGACGTCTACATATGAACTTGACTATCGACCAAATACATGTTTCTCCTTCTATATCATACTAGCCTAAAACGAAAGAAGAAATTTCTACACGTTCCATAATTTGTCGTTTGTGGACTTGATTGTGGATTCTCGAAGCTTTTGTAAACTATTGAAATGAAATAATTTTTTTCTTATTTCTTCAGGGTTTCTGGCAGTAGTTGATGCATCAACTCTCGGCGAATTTCGCATGTACGCCATCCCGTGGCAGATGTCAGCTGGCTGCCAGCTTGCCGGTTTCTTGGGCGTGTTGAGTTCTGAGCTCTCCGTGTACACTCTCACTGTCATCACTCTCGAGAGGAATTACGCCATCATTCACGCCATGAATCTGAACAAAAGGCTATCCCTCCGTCATGCTGCTTACATCATGGCCATTGGATGGATTTTTGCTCTGACAATGGCAGTGCTACCTCTGACAGGAGTTTCCGATTACCGCAAGTTCGCTGTGTGCCTTCCATTTGAGACTGATGGAGCTGGGCTTGGATACGTTGTTTTCTTGATGGTCATAAATGGAGTTGCATTTATGATTTTGATGGGTTGTTACCTAAAGATTTACTGTGCAATCAGAGGTTCCCAAGCATGGAATAGCAATGACTCCCGAATAGCAAAACGCATGGCATTGTTGGTTTTTACAGACTTTATTTGTTGGGCCCCTATTGCATTTTTCTCTCTTTCCGCTGCCTACGGTCTTCAACTCATTTCTCTGGAAGAAGCTAAAGTTTTCACTGTTTTTGTTCTTCCTTTGAACTCATGCTGCAACCCATTTCTTTACGCGCTCTTAACTAAACAGTTTAAGAAAGATTGCGTCATGCTTTGCAAAGCCATAGAAGAATCTCGCGTAACTCGAGGTATTGGCAGATGTCGCCACTCGTCAAATTTCAGCAACCGTCAGACTCCTGTGAACACTAATAGTGCTCTGGACTCCAAGTCTCGAGATACATGCAGCTGCGGTGCTGCAGAAAAGCGGCGATCTCGACCAGCACAATTTATTGACTTTATTTGCTGTCGCAAGACTCGCTTGTCTGCTGGAACATACTCAAAGGGCCATCGGAGAAATCTTTCTCCAAAGAAGGAAGTTGGGCGTAGTAACGCAGCAATGTCCAATTGGAGTTGGAGAGGAGGATGGCGCTCAACTCAAAAACCTGGGCCTTTGAGGCTTTTAGATTTGAGAAGGCCAGCATCACTCGACCTTACGAGGAAGTCCTCCCAAGAAAGCAGTTTGTCGTCTTCTCGGCATGATTCATCGTCAGCTTCGACAGCCACTTGGCGAGTGTCTCGCTCTTCCGTGTCATCGGACGCTTCCAAAACTGATTCAACCAGCAGACCAGGATCTCAGCGGGAAGATTCGCGTGGAGGAAGTATCTCAAGGCATCCTAGCCGTGGAGGAGGAAAGCCTCGGCTGCAACGTCAGCGAGCAGTAGAGAAGGATACTCAAGGAGTTTCAAGGCTAAATTGTCCCGTTCATCACAGGGAAGAATTATCTTGCGTCTATGAGCAAGCTAGTATTGAGGAGGCAGCTGAGATCAAATTGAATCCGAGCCCTCGATTCGCTCATCGCCGATCGTTATCAGACGGTTTGCTGTTCTGCACGTTGACAGCGACGCAACCAATCAGCGGCGTGCAGCCAAACCCAGCCACTTTACTCGTGAGGTCGCCCACTGTTTTGCCCACTGCTATCCTGCCCACCACCCCTGAGATTGAGAAACAAGATTCTATTTCTGAAGACAGTGAAACAGACAAACCAAGGTTGCTTGAGACGCATTTTCCACTCGACAATGATGACGAAGACTGTGTGCCCAAAGAAGCTAGTCCTTTGCTTTAAAGTGAACTTGTTGTTCTAATGTTACGATCAACAAAATTCCATGAACATGCTTCCTGAACGTGCCTGCCTATCCGGGTTCTCGACCGTGTGTAGCTTATTAGGCATCTCAATCTCTTTATTTCAACGTGAGTTACTTTGGCGCGGTCTATGCTCCAATTAACTCGGATTCATTTTCGTGTTGTGGTGAAATGTCTCATTAGATAACTATAAATCGTTCGCCATTACTCAAGTGTTATTCAAAGAGTTTAACTCTGTGTTCGATGTAGCTCTGTGTTATGAAGTGTGGAATAGTTCTTGGAAAGTTTTACTCTCGTTTCTCTGGAAAACTCCTTGATCATTTTTGTGCATTTTCATGCAACTCAAGTGACCTAGATAAGCCAACATCTCCATAAACTGCTCAATGACGAATACTGTCTGCGAAGCTAGATGAAAATAATTGAGCCATTTTCGAATGAAAGAATTTTACTCTGTTCCCTGATTACTTATCTTTAAAATGCCATATTAATTTTAGTCACTCATGATTATCTAATTTAATTTTTAGTACAAAATATTTTTGTATCCAAGTTTTTATCGTAATTTTAAAACTTTTGGTGCATATTGACAGAAGTTTAATTCCAAATACGGGTTCTGTTTCATAAATTGTACTAAATGCTGTTAACAGATTCTCAGCCGTCCCATTTAGTTTTCATCCCAATGCGTATTTTAACAGTACCTACTTCTATGTATCGTTACTTAATGCCATGATAGACTGTAAGTCAATGTCTGTTGTTTCATCGCCTCTATTCAGGAGATTAATGGGAATTCATTCTTCTAAGAGGATTCCTATTGTGAAGAAATTCTTAATTTTACAGAAAATTTTACTGATTATTCAGTTTAGAGGAATCTTTAGATTAAGGTGCAAGAGGTGGTCAGAAACCAATTTGTACTCGAACATGCTGTTTTATTTATTCTTTTTTGTACAAATAATTTTCGGCTTTGTACAGATATGCAAAGCTGAACTCGTTAACTTCACAATTTTATCATTGAAAACTTTTTTGCAGAAATTTCTTGACGGCTATCAATTTTTTAGAGTTTCGAAACGGTGCCCTGTTTACCGCATCGAATTATTGTTCGCCAACATTCGCTGCATGGATATCTGCTCCTTTACAATTTAACTTAGCTCTGCGTCACTGGTGACCTCGTGATCTATCGGTCTTGTGTGCAGAGTGCAGACGATGAGACATAAGTTCAAAATCAGGTAGCTGCGCTGGGTGTCTGTTTTGAAACTTCGCACGAGTCTCGCGAAAAATTGTCTGCCGCTTCTTGCTCCTCACTCGATGGTCAACTGGACCTAGACAGCAAGAGAAATGAAAAATTCTTTCGCTGTGATATTCTCTCGTACTACAGCCCCCTCTGCGCCCAGGAAAACATTAACAAGATCGATTATTCTGAGTGATGTTTCACTGTTATTCCCCTTCAGTGGGAGACAACCAACGTCTCTATGGGAATTAGCGCTTACAAGGGAATTAGCGCAAGGTCCTCAGCTAAAGGTTAGGTAGGCCTTTTTTGTTGAAATAGAAGTTTTTTTTGTTACGGACTATCTTTTTTCGGTTCACTGCTGTCCTGTTTTCAGCACTTCTGACTTTCTTCTTCATTTTTTTCTTATTTCATGATCTTCTTTCTTAGCTTTGTTTCTTTGCACCTTGTGCATAGATTCCAAGTTTCCTTAACTCCATACTAAATGAGGTCTTCATCCTTCCTCTCTTTAGATGTCTTTGTCGAAGTAAAGGGAGGCTAAAACTTCCTTATAATCAATCACTGCTATTCCACAAATTGGCATCAAGAAGAGAAATAAATGGACATTTCTACCATACAGCTGATTAGATCTCCAGGAGATCTACCAGTTGAAAGTGGCTACTCTTTCCGATTATAAAATATACATTTCGTCCACTTTTAATTTTACTTCATTATGTTCGAATTGGATTTGAATCATTTTTAGCAATTGGCTTGAAATACTTTATGAACCCTATCACTAAATTCGTTTAACAACCTTGTTATGTAAAAATGTCAACTTCAATTCCAGAGTCATGTTAACGCTTCCATTATCAACTTGAGTTTTCCGGTTCTGGAGGAGAGTCTGTCGCTGAACGTCAAAAACAAGTTTAGTAAAATTTGCGTGAGAGCAAGGAACACTGAAATGTTTTCATTACAGAATTTTATTCCTATCAAACGAGACCTCCAACTAACGAGTTGCACCTAGTTTAGCTGACCAGGGCAGCTCATCCTTCTGTTCTGTTATGAGGAGCCAAGAAAACAGCCAAAATACACACTAGGCACCATTGCGAATGCTAGAAGCCTTTAATGCGGCGGTTTAGGCGAACGGCGCCACTATAGTTTTACCATTTCCTTTCCAAGCCTTTATCCTCGAGAAAAATGCGCTGAAAATCTCATGCCAGTTACGCATCTTGAAAGTGTATACCTCTGGGTAGACAAGCTTCAAACGGGCTTCTCCAGATGACACGCTAAAAATTTTTTCGCTGAGAGTACGGTACTTGGAAGCAGAACTCTCTAAAATTTCATGGGCTTATCTACATTTCTTTGCCCTCAATGGTTTATCGAGGATATTGCACTCGATTTTTAAATCAGGTTGGCTTCAAATAACTTTGGACTACTGCTCGGAGAGAGTAGTGTCTCTCAGTATGCTCCGAATTTGAGTGCTATGATATTTTGTTGCAGTGCAAGTTCCATGATGTACCGGGTGCTCATCGGTGCTTGATTTAAAAATGTGCTGCCTATTATTAACGCTATGGTTTCTAGAAATCCATGGTATCTCGTATTTTGAAGAAATACTGTAAAAAAATGCATGGATTAATTTAAAGAATAAAGAAATTTTCAGCCCTACTTTTGCTCTAAAATGAATTTAATTGGTCTAGTCGTCTCTACATACTAGTTCTACTAATGACGGAAGGAATGCCTCATAGGCCGAAGCGCGTACGTTTAAATTCGAGGTGCTACTTTGTCCATTTGATTGATGTTCCAATAATAGGATAAGAGAAAGTAGTGAGGGTAGTAATTTAGAACCTAGTATTAATACATGCTTCCGTAATGTCTGCATTGATATGTTTTGTACATGTGTATAATCTACGTTCTAATAAAATTGTGACTACTTTCTAGCTTTTGATTTTTGAACTAACACAACCCATCCAGCTTGTTGGCGAATTCAACATGACAGTGGATAAGTACTCAAAGAATGTTACCTAACCCTTGAAATGCTACTAAAGATAACTTGTTGAAAAAACTTCGCTATTAGTAGTGATAAAAAATGCTCGATTTACGGGAAGCCTTTACTGATGATCATTCTACATGAACCAAGAAACAACTCCAACTATGATATTTCAAACAAATGCTTTCTCAATGCCCAGTACGAATCACTATGAAAATTCAGCGTTTAGTTCTTAAAAAGTAACAGGAGTGAAGGAATTACTTTCCATATCCAACGACGATGTCACCGGAGCCTCCTAGACCCGTGACTTCAGAAATCCAAGGAGTGAACTTCGCCAGATCAGTGTAAGCCCCTGGCACGTCCTTCTCGCCGCAGCCAATGCCCCACGCCGTCAGACCGACTGCCACGTAGCTTTTGGAACTTGCATCGAAGCAGATGAGGGGACCTCCTCCATCACCCACACACGCATCTTTGCCATACTCTCCACCCGCGCATCGGTAGCTGTCATGAAGCCGGAAGTAGTTTCCAAGGCGGGTCTTTCTCAGCAGGCTCTGGCACACGTTGTGATCCACCAATGGTACGTCAATTTTCTTCAGGATGTGCTGGTAGTTACCTGTGAACGAGTCCTTGCCCCATCCAGATACGAGGCAACGTGTTCCTGCAGGAATGGGGTTTCCTCCGAAAGGTAGACACACGCTGTTAACGTTATATTCGAGAGAGACTGGGGTTTTCAACTCTAAAATGGCTATGTTGTTCCAGTGAGACCCATAAGTGTAGTCGGGGTGGATGAAAATATTTGAAACGTCCAAATCTTGGTAAGGATATGGCTCGGTGAACGTATTTACTTGCCATTCTCCAACGCGAATTCGAATATCGTAAGGATTTAGCCCTTTAACACAATGCGCAACAGTCAAGAGATGCTTATTGCTAATGAGGGTTGCACCACACTTGAAGGTATAGTTCGAGAAGAATACAATCGCTTGCCAGGGCAGTTCTCCGAAATCTGCTTCGAGTTTATCCAACTTCGGGACGTGAATCCTGGTCTTGAGATTATCATCTTGAGTGCCATAGTGACTCACGCCGCACTGCTCGGTGATTGGGGCAACCACAGGAGGAGGGTTGTTGCAGCACACTCCTGATCCGCTGGCGTCTGGAAGAGCACAGTCCGACCAGCTGCCTCCTGGAGCATACGGGCTGAAAGAGCCTTCGTTATTCAAAAGGTCGCCAAAGCAGAAATCTTCAGGGATGCAGAGAGAGTTTGCTGGGCAGGAGGTGATGGCAGTCACAGGCGCAGGACTGCAGCAAACGCCAACGTTTAGGCTCACCGCAGGATTGGTGTAACAGTCCTGTAAATGGAAGTGGTAGCATGAGACAGGTTCTCGTGGGGCCACAATCATTTCTGTTATGCTTTGATCACGCTCAAGAATGTGAAATTTCGCATGGTTTCATCACTTAAAATTGTCAGCAATGATAACGAGTTTAAAATGAACAAATAAATGAGAAAAATATTCTAGTTTTGAGTACTGTGAAGCATCACTTCAGCAACACGGTATGATGCCTTCAATACGAAGAAAATTTACAAAATGATGAATGAAATTATTTACGTGTTTTGCAGTAGCAACCAAGTACAAAAATCGCTTCAAAGGAACGAAAAAAAAATTAAAAATTGATTGAAAGACTCTACGCGAGTTAAATTGACTAGATATTAAAATCTCAATCAAAGCACCACCAGTTCCACTGAAAAATCTTATCTAATCATTTTAGCTTCTTATAAGATTAAGTTTTTCTACTTAATGATTCTTGAGCAAGTAGTCACTTGAGAAAATTTATTCAGTTTCATGCGTGTCAATGACACCATTAGGCCCTAAAACCTAACATCATGCAACGTGGTCCATTGGAATACTTTGATAACTGAAGAGCATCACTCATGATCATTCTTAATCGTGGAAGTAGACATTAATTAAGCATTCACTGAAGTATGTTCGAATTTTATTATAAAAAATCAGGAATGAAATGTCCTATGTTATTTTTTTCTCCCGTGCAAAACCGGACTTGTCATTAATAACCGAGTAGATTCTGTAGCTCATTAGTTCAAATCCACTTTTGTTTTCCGACGGTAGGACGAGACCGCTTATTAGAACCTGTAACCGAGCCGACATCTCAAGTAGGAACCCTCTCACAAGCAGCAATTTAAATGCCATCAGCATTTCAAAACCCAGTTACTGGCACGACTCGTGAAATGGACTCACGGCGCCTCCGTAGAATGAGCCCGTGATTGGATCGGGCACAATGAAGCCGTTCAGGTCGCAGTAGGCGCGGTCAGTGCAGATCGTGTAGTCTGGGCAGGCCTGAGCCACGGGCGGCGCGTCAGGCAGGCGGCAGCAGACAGACTTCGCGTCGGGATACTCAGCGTTGACGCAAGTCTGCCCAAAAAAGTCATCTTCGAATACTACTTCGACCAAAACGACGGATTTGCTTAGTTTTTTCTTTCATAATTTTACAAATCGACGAATTCAGCGTATGAAGCGCTACTCGTAAATTCTAAATACATGGCTCTATCAGAAACTCAAAAAATGACGTTTCACCAGTATTCCCTAATTTCAATTGAAAGGAACGCGGATAATCTATTCACAAAGTGCATAGAAACAGTAGGTCAAGAAAGAAGTTAATGAAACGAGATGAAATTTGTAGAAAGTAGTAGGTGCTGAGAAGCAGGACAGCAGTGAACCGAAAGCATACGTCAGTAACAGAACAAAAACCTATTCTAATCCAACAAATACGAGGCCTACCTAAACTTTAGCTCCGGACCTCGGATATTGCCCCTGCGAGTGCTATTTCCCATCGATACAATATTTGTACCCCCCCTGAGGGGTATGATGAAAGAAATTCATGAAACAATATAAAAGTTGAATAAAAGAGTAATAGGTGCGGGGTAACAGAATAGCAGTGAACCCAAAAAGGTGGTTCGTTCCATAACAAAAACTTATTCCATTTCAACAAAAGGAAGACCTACCTAATATTCAGTTTGGGACTTCACATATTTCCCATAGTACATTAACTAATGTCGCAACGCTTTTAGCACGCCAGGAAAGAGGCCTTCTCCGGAAATAATAAAATGTCCACGACAACCAGATCCACTTACCCTGTAGTCGGGCTTCTTTCTGAGGTCGATGAGGCCTTCTCCGCCGGTGTTGATGACTCCGTTGTGGCACTGAATGAGAGCCACGCAGTCTTCGTGGACGGAGCAGCCCGTGACGAGGGCTCCTGAGGAACCTCCTCCGTACCCGCCCCCACCACCTCCGCCGCTACTGTGACCACCTCCAGCTCCACCAGTAATGGCACCCCCTTGACCTGCAAATATGCCACCACCTCCGGCTCCACCAGTAATAGCACCCCCTTGGCCTGCAAATATGCCGCCCCCGCCGGCATTACCATGGCCTCCTCCGACTCCCGCTCCAATGCCACCACCGCCCGCACTTCCATGGCCTCCTCCGACTCCCGCTCCAATGCCACCACCGCCCGCACTTCCATGGCCTCCTCCGACTCCCGCTCCAATGCCACCACCGCCCGCATTACCATGGCCTCCTCCGACTCCCGATCCCCCAGATCCTCCATATCCTCCGCCATTTCCGCCTTCAATAATCTTCGCGGGCTCCTCTTGGCAGCAGACTCCTACATCAAGGAATTCTGTGGTACAGTGCTGCACAAATAAAAGGTTACTATAGAAACAATTTATGAGACAACGGAGTAGTAGATGCAGACGACTCAAGACTTTTCCAACTTTATTTTAGATGAAAAGTTCCCAAATTACCTGGCGGATAAAACAAAATGTAGATTGAGGCCATTAAGTAAAGAAGCTCTTTCATTGAAAGAAACTATGTACTACATTTCAATCCACTAGAGCCTCGTAATCTTAGCATAATTTGTCTTCATTAACGAAATCAACTCTTTTCAATCTATTTCCTGTACCAGATTCTTTGATAAAATTAAATTTGTTTTCAAATATATAGACAGTTACTCTAGTAATAAGGATTCGTGTTTAGTTTCATAAATGATCGTTCTTAAGCCCATCAGAGATGACTCAACCGTGGTAGAGCAAAAACTTCAAAACATTCGTCGTCTTGTCACACGCGGACGAAAGTCATCGCGATAGTCTAGAAGGCTTGAAGCTCATGCGAGTCTGGCATAACGTCAGCTAAAGATTCTGCACAAAGTTTCAACTTTTAGTGTCACATCCGCGAAAAATGCGGAAGATGAACTATTTTTCCAGCGGAACTACCAAAAAGACAAACTAAACAAATACAAAACATCCCTCCATTCTCCATATTCTTGTGGAATTCATTCCTGGCAGCTCACGGATTTTACGTTTGACAAAACATTGCCATGACTTGTGGACAAAACAATAAAACATTGTTGTTAAGTAGAACGCAGAATTCGATCAACCCGAGCGAAGAACTCCAGTCTCCCAGACATACAAGCGTAAAATTTATAAATTATTATAGCCCTGAAATCCCAAATCTAAGTCAAAAAGTTGAAGTTCAAATTCATTTAAAGTGAATATTTCAAAAAAAGTAATACCTCCATATAAGACTATCGGGCTTAGTCCAGAATACAGCATTGCAGAACAATGCAATCTACTTGATGGAAACTGACCTTGTATTCGATAAAAGTTTGTCCTTCAAATAGGGGGATGCGAGCGCCAATGAAGCCTGTGTAGAGATTGCACTTGTTTTCCTCTACACAAACAAGTCCAGCCGAGCAGGCAGGGTACGGCGGACCAGAGCCACCACCGCCGCCACCACTTCCACCATAGCCTCCGCCGGACACGATGCCTCCACTCAGGTCACCAGCGTTGTGAGGATTCGCAATATCAGCGGGCAGTTGGCAGCAAACGTTGCCCTTCGCACCGCACTCCGTGTAGCCGAGCTAGAAAATAAAAATAAAATTACTTCGACTTCAAGCGTCAATACCCGAGCATTTGATACAATCTCATATGTGAATATAAAATGGAAAATGAATTTCACAGTATTTGAAAAGCGACTGATTAAACGTTGATACGATGTTGCGATAAACTGCTAAAAAAAACATGAGGTTCGCTCATGGATTGTTAGTTTGCAACTGCGCAGCAAAAAGGCGATTGTGCGTGAAGTGACGAGAGGTAGCCAATGACTAGAATCGCAATAACAACATTTTCGAATTTTATCAACTGATTCAATCATCACCGTGGCCTCCTCCGGCTCCTGTAATGTCAAAATGATGCAGTAGGTTTGTCCGTGCTGTTCATAGTTCCCAAGCCTTCTTCCAAAGTGATTTTTCAACACCATGCATCACTTTCAGATCATAAAACTATAAATATTATGAAAAGTACAAATTTAGCAAAAGCTTAGGTTTATCAAAAACTTTTTGAATTTTCCCAAGCAAAAGTTATTTCGTCCCCTTAACTGTGGTTCATCCATAATGGAAAATCGTTAGTTCGATCTCAGTTTGAGTGCATAAAATACTAAAAGAATTACAAATTTCCTCCATTTTAGGGCGCATCATGTTTTGGATGACACGTTTGGGACACTCTAAATATGCTGTTGTCGTATTTGGGAAGTTGGCATCATCGGTCATTAGTTCCATGTGGGAAACTTACTTACCCAATCCAAGTTTAACTTTTCCTTTCAATTAACTGGCTTTCACAGTGTAGATCAGTGTCGCTTTAGCTGAAGTGGTACGACGAGAGCGCTAAATTTGTCTCTGTTGCCACAGCACTGAAGACATGAGCATCTCAATGGGACGAAAAGTGAAAGTAGGAAGAATGAAAAAAAAAGAAACGAAAACACTGCAAGTCAATGCGCGGTAATAGCGGCCTCCTCCACGAAAAAGAATACAAAATAAAATTTAAGGCCAATCTTTCAGTAAACCTTAATCCACAACAGACTCTTGGGACAAGTGGTACTAATTCCAAGGTCGGAAGCTCAGGTTACCACAAAGGAGAGCTGGTTCTACACAGAACACTGAGGAAGACATAATCGTAGCATACATTCTAACGTTGCTCAAGAATTCAACACATTCTTGAGGTACACGTGTTCAAGAAGCAATGAAATACCTTCTCAGTCGGCAAACGCTCTGGGAGGTCTCTATCGAAAAAACATGGAATAACTCTTCTTGACGAGACTGGTCACCCTGGTGTTCACGATAAGAGAGCACGTCATATGTTGATGGAGGCGAAATGGGACGGTTTTCCTTTTGAACAAGATGACCCACTTCGAATGCTCTTCAGAATAAATAACGCAAATTCGTACGTTGCATGCTTTCAATTGTCCACAGAGTTCCCATGAACGGAGTAAAGTAAGCAGGGCGTTTCAGAACAAGGGGTACAAAATTGCACACCAAGTAAAAAATGGCCAAATAAACACTTGGTGCTATATTTTACAAAAAAATATGGTTTTTTGAAATACTAGCCGTTTATTGCCTTAAAGGATTAAATTTAATGCAAAATACTCTCAATTTTTATTTTGAATTTTACAAAAATTCTTCAAAATGCGTTTCACCTACATCAGTGCACTTTTCAAATCTTAGCCTGAACGACTGCCGGATATCAGGAAACACGTCTGGCATTTCAAAAATCTCACCAGCAGACGCTGCAATTGTGGCCACGAGATTTTTCTCAGATTCAATAGGTGTAGCATAAACAAGGCTCTTCATGTGTCCCCCAAAAAAGAAATCGAGTAAAGTCATGTCAGGAGATCTAGGAGGCCACGCAACAGGACTATTTCGCCCGATCCCCGATTAGGAAATTGGGCATTCAGGTAATTTCGGATATCAAAAATTTCATCCTTTAAAACAATAAACGGCTGATATTAAAAAAACTCTTACTTTTTTCGGAATGTTTCATTGAAGACAAAGTGTATATTTGGCCATTTTCTACTATGAGTGCAATTTTGTACTTCTTATTCTGAAACTTCCTGTATAGCGTGTACACAAAGTGAAACATGAATAGCATGAAGTAGCGTTTATGAAAATGACTCTCTAATAATAAAGATGTTCTCATCTCCGCTTACAACTTGAAATTTGTATTGCTCACAAACTAACTTAAGTTGCTCACCGATGCAGGAGGTTTGGAGCCTCCCTTCCTGAGATCGAGCTGGCCAGTTCCGGACGTGTCAATGAAGCCGTCAATGCAGGTTTCCCACGGTACGCAGTCTGAACCCTGCATCATTATTACAACTTTGCTGGGCGAAAAAAATTTCAATTGTACTCAATAAAAAGATCAAAATCAACCTGAAAGCAATTGATCCAAAAATCCATTCAAACTAACGCAGCTCCTTTTGAAAGCTTCACTCAAGGGAAACGTCTGAAAATACTTTGAAATGGAAAACCTCAAGTAGAAAAGTATAGTACGTTCATACAAAGTAATCAAACGATGTCACAAGATGATTCAATTCCCTGTTATAACTTAACACTGAAAAACTACGACCAAAATTCAGTTCTTGGATCTCAACAAAGTGATACCTCATAAAATAACTCCTGAAAGATATACAAGCCAAGCCGATTTGAAGAGGAAAGATAAGCTGACGCGAAATAGCCTTAAATAGTAAGGTTTAACGAACGATGGACTTCCTGATCCAATTTCAGCGATGACTCAAGGTGGGAGCCCCCGAGTCACTCGACAAGCAGCGCGCCTCAGATATACAACAGAACTTTCTGTACACAATACATTGAGAAAGTTACCTCAATACCGTGTTACGCATACACGTATGTTTGCTTAAACGTTTATTTGTTTTAAAGGGCAATTTTGAAACTATTGAACAGACAGCAATTTAAGCTGCGTCAATAACGTCATTCTGTACTGAAGTATTTGGGGTCCTGTAAGTTAGATCAAATAGTTCTTCACGAAGCAGAGCAATGAATCATTTTGGCTTTCACGATTCCAACAAAAAACATGATAAAGGTTAAAATAATGCCATTTTATTTTTACGTCTAGCTCAGGTTTGCGCCCCGAGGGGCACGCCTCAGCTTCGGTAGTTTTCTAAAAAAGTTGCTAAGTTGAAAATGACGTTTGTGATGTTTTAAGAAGAGATTTTTCCTGTACGACTCGTTGAAAATGATGCAACAAAAACACTTTCTACGGAAGTTCCGCTTTGTTCACGATAAACGTGCTCCGGCTCACTAAGCAGAAGGAACATTTAGCCAACATTCAATGTTTTTTCACGATTCTATTTTCAGCGAGAATACTGCTCTTTACATCATCGCTCGCTTCCCATCGCCTCAGCTCAAGCGTGGAATGGGCTAATTTTATCCAGGAAAACCAATCCATGAAAAGGATTTCTAGAGCGGGCTATCAATAAATTTTGCTACAACAAGTTGAAAGCGAGGCCTTCGTAGCTGCTCTAAATAATGTTTAGCGCGAATGAATGCAAGAAAAACATCTAACAGAAGTGACCAACGTTACTATGTATACATGATCAATGAACTATAGAATAGAATTCCAGTAAATAGAAGCACACATAGTGCACACCCTCGATACACGCTAGAGCTGCAACACCAATGAAACTGCTGACTCACCACAGAGCAGAGCGGCGACTGCTGTGGCGTGAAAGGTCCGCCGCCCGTTACCGTGGCCTGGTGGTTGCCCTGTACAAAGCGGGGAAATGAAGTTAAACAATTGGTTAGTGGCCTGGTCTAAATTTAGAAAATTTGAAATTGGATGGAAAACTAAAGAGCTGTTCAATGGTTCGCTATTAGGAAAACCGGACGACTCAACACGAGCGCAGTTCGGCAAGACAAATCGTGGACACAAAAGAACTATGAACTGATTCTATAATTTGACGATGCAGAGCAACGTGGCTTATATCAACTCAATAGCCGAAAATTCATCCCAAAAGAAGAATTTTGCAATTAATGGAAACTGTTCTGTCCACAAATAAATAATACTTGTTTTGTACAGTCTGACAACCTCTGAAGTTTTGAAGCAACAAAAAAAGCCAACCAGGTTAGCGCACTATGTATGCATACTAGACCGCTTTGTCATCTAGAGAACAATTTCCATGCAGCTCACGTTAGTTCACTGGTTAACACTCTTGCCACAACCAGGAAAATTTAATAAATTTAGTCTTCAGTCGTAAGAAGTTCATCGATTTGCACCAAACTAAAAACTAAAGCCAGTCATGCATATTTTCCTGTCATTCAAATTCATCTTCCAAGGCGAAATGGCCTTCAAATGTTAGAAAAGGAAAAATCTGGGTTATGAAAAGACGAAGGCTCAATGCAGCATTTAGGAAGGCATAGAAATAGAAATAATCATTTTCTAAACGTTGTTAGAGTATTCACGTCACTGAATCGCATTAAAAATTGCTTATGCACCAGCGGCTCTATATGCAAATCAATATGAGCTTCATAGCAGAAATACAGAGCAAGCCCTTGTGTGCAAAAAGACCAGTACCAAAATCAAATCCGCTGTTAATGAAGAACCGATGCCTTGTTAATGTTCTGCATCCACTCCCAACGAAGACGTTGGCCGACAAGAACAGGCGCGTTGCCCCAGGAAGCCCATAGAACAACAGTTGTACAACATAAAATTCCTACTCACTGTATTTGTAAAGACCCCTTCCTCCCTCCACCAGAACTCCCCACCCGCACCCCCCTCGGCCTCGGAGGGAGGCAGAGGCTCGGCTACCTGTTCTTGCTGCTCAGCGGGAGGCCCGTACTGAGGATGGGCGGCCGCCATCGACAAAAACAAAAGCAACGCCAGTCTCATCATCTCTGCAAGAAACAAAATGGCAACGATCAGTTCTCGTATTCTGATTGGAATCTAGCTGTCGTTTGAGCAGACGCGACGTGATAATCTCACAGTAAGATCCATAACTGGAGACAAAAACTGAAAAAACGCTGTTGCTGTTGAAATGTTTCAGTGTGAACTCCAGAGGTCACACAACAAAGATTATAGATTATTAGTTAGTTTAAGCCTCCCTATCCCCAACAAATGAGATCCAAAGAGAGGAAGGAAGAAGACACCATTTAGTATGGAGTTAAGGGAACGTGGAATCTTTGCAGAAAGGGCACAGAAACAGTAAGATGAGAAAGAAGTTCATGAAACAAGATCAAAGTTGAAGAAGAAAGTAGTAGGTGTTGAAAAAACAGGACAGCAGTGAACCGAAAAATAGTTGGTCCGTAACAAAACAAAAACCTATGCTATTTTAACAAAAAAGAAAGCCTACCTAACCTTTAGCTCGGGCCCTCACATTGTCCCCCTGGGAGCGCTAATTCCCATAGATACAATAGTTGTATCCCCCTGAGGGGCACACAACAAAGAAATGTTTAGAAAACTTTTAGTACAAGTTTCTTCAAAACTTTTAGGCCCATCCATAAAATAAACCTTATTTCTTCAAAAGGCGAATCATTTCATAACAAATCTGTGAATGTCTACGTAAAGAAACTTTCTAGACTAATTTTTCAAATGATCAACTAACTGATTTCAAATTAACCGATAGAGCATTTAATAAATTGAATTTGAATCAACCTGCATAATGAACTACATTCAAGAAATGCACGTATGGTCCTTAATTAGAGCAAATGAAGTTCACCAAGAAAAAATTCATTACCTACATTACAGTCGCAAATCTGAAAAATAATCATTTATAGCGTAGTGTAAGAACGGAAACAGTGCTTTCAATTACGAAAGTACGGCTTCTATTGAGCATAGTCATTGAAATAAAAGAAGCAGAGCAAGGACAACGTAAGATCGGCTCCAATTAGGGTATAAAATAAACAAGAAAAGCCGTTCACGAAACTACGTCGCGCGTTCCTAGGATCATCTCACCAAGCCTCCGACAAAATCTCGGTCTTTATTCTCAGAATTATATATTTCAAACCAACTTCAAGTAGCAATTCTTTTATGTTGGTGAAGCCTGCCGAAGTGAGAGATGTGGTCATCTTCCACTTGAGCAGATGCGTTACCACTGCTAAACTTGAGAAACGACATAGGCTTCAAAACTATCAGCAAAATCAATAAACATATTTCCATTCGCTCCCATTATAACAATCCCCAACATACGAGAGTGACCATCTGAATTATTATATGGACGAGCAGGCCAAAGCCTGACCTTTGGACCTCTCGAGCACAATTCATATTAAAATTTAAATAGTATACATATAATCTGGAGGAAGTTCATGCTCGGAGACTATTTTTTCAAAATTGATAAAGCCCATATATGTCAGTTCAACAAATAGGCCCTTGATATATTTTGCATTCGAGATTTCACCAAGAGCAGTAGAAGCAAGAGAGACTTATGAAGAAGAAACAAATCTCGCAGTCGTCCCAAGTTAGCTCACGCAGCAAGACGGCCAAAAATCTGCAGGATTTTATTCGAAGGAGCATCAACTCGTGACAAGCCAAGCTCACCGCGGACAACCAACCTTAAATGGGCAGGTGTAATGAACGCCTGCCTCCTCTACCCGGTTTTATGAACCTCATTCGGGGCTCCATCATCGGCCACAAAAACAACCAGTAAATAAAAGCGTGGGCTGCAGGAGTGCATGACTGAAATATTGACAGTGACGAAACCCTGCCCTGTAGTGGCTAAATTGTTCAACTTCAATGTACTTTGCGGAATGCCTTCCTCCTTTGAGAGGAATGTACTTTGCCAAATGGAATGAAAGAAATGGTGAATTTTTGTATCAGTGTAAGTATATTTTCAACTTCTTCGCCGCAGTTACATCATTTTAAAGAGGATTTACACTAGACCTGTACTGACCATTTTTACATGCGAGTACACATAACCAAAAATTATTTTTCAGGTGCAACAGCTCAGTTCATCAAAATGTGCACCAGAAAAATTAAAAAACAAAGGACTACATTAGATGAGCGAGTTTACACCTCCCTGGCCAAAACAAAGGTGTTCCAAAGTGAAGAAGGATGAAGACGTCAATTAGGATGGAATTAAGGTACCACGGAATCTTTGCAAAAGGCGTGTTCCCACACAAGATCCCTGCGCACAGAAACGGTATGTTAAGAAGGAATACTATGATACAGGATAAAAAGTGAAAAAGAAAAGTCGAGGTGCTGAAAAATAGAACAGCAGTGAACCGAAAAAAAGATGGTTCATGGCAAAAAATTTTCGCAACAAAAAGTAGGTCTACCTAAATCAGTCCGGGACCTCTCATTTTCTTCCTCTGGAAGTGCTAATTACCAGAGACAACAGTTGTCTACCCGTGAGAGGTGGAAAAATAAAAACTGAAGAACCATATGCAAATCATCGAAATGGTGACACCAAGTTTAACTAAATGTTGAAGACCTCTGAAATTTCAAATGCTCTAAAAACGAGAACACGAATCAAGAAAGAACTCAAAAATTTCAAGCACTTCAGTTCGATGGTGACGTCTCTGGAGATACAAGAAATAATACTCTTCACTTTGCTCTACCCACTGTAATCAATCTAGCTTGCAATCTCAACACCATCGGGAAATTTTTAAGTCGCGTGCAAATTTCATGCTGCTAGGGAGTCAAAAAACCAACACCATTTCAGCGATTTTCTTTTACGTACCACATGCTCGTCATTAACCCCGTATCCAATTAGGCGTTGTGCAAACCATTTTTTTTCTCGCCAAAATGAGGACTGCAAAGAAAAAGCGCGCACAGAGAACATTGATCACTAGATCCATCTCACTAAAATTTTATAACCTATCACTAATCAGTATCCAATGAATTTAAAGTTCAAGAGATCACGCACTCGTGTAGGAGAAGAGTTGCGGAAAGGAACAAGCATGTATGGTGCAAAGCGACTACAGTTATCAAGTATTAACCAGCCTACCTAATTTTAACATGGATCTCACAGCATGCTCTCGCCTGCAAATACAGGAGATTACACTGCTTATTAGTTTAAGCCTCCCCAACCACAAGAAAGATTCCCAAGAGAGGAAGTCCCCATTTAGTTTGGAATCAAGAGAACGAGGAATCCAATTGACTGGTTATAAGAAAGTAAGATTAAATTATAAGTTAATTTAAGCCTCCCTAACCGCTACAAAAAAATGCGTATCAAGGAGAGGAAGGTAGAAGGCCCCATTAAGTATGGGGATAAGAGCATGGGGAATCTACGCACAAGGTGCATAAAAACAGTAAGCTAAGAAAGAAGTTCATGAAATTAGATAAAAGTTGAAGGAGGACGTAGTAGGTGCTGAAAAACGTGACAAAAGTGAACCGAAAAAGGATTGTTCGTAACAAAACAAATCACCCTATTCTTTTTCAACAATAAGAAGGCCTACCTAACCTTTAGCTCGGGACCTCACAAAATCCCCTGGGAGCGTTAATACCCATAGATAAAATAGTTGTATCTCCCTGAGTGGACGAGGAATCCAAGCACAAGGTGGCCATGCACCAGGCGCATTAAAACCAGATTGAAAGCAGTTTATCAAAAAAACTCGGAAGAAGAGAGGGTGCCGAGAAACAAAATGGTAGTTCAACAACCAAAAAAAAATTGTCCCTAACATAAAAAGCAATCAATTTCATCAGAACGCCTACCTAACATGAAGCTCCGGATTTCACACCCTTCTCCTAGGAGGGCTTCCCATAAATGTTCTTCTATCCCCTTCAGGGAACTCTTAAAGAAGAAAGAATTACTTTTTAAACATTTGTAAAATTCGAATTGAGCGTCACGCCTTACACCGGCCGTTGAAGGTCACTTCGGTCAGCAGGAGCATGGAGGAGGCTAATAATTATGCCAACAAAGGAGGAACTTCGCCGGCTGCAGCCACCACAACAACGCCGTGACTAACGCGCCGTCGCAGCTCAAGAAGGGACAATGGAAGAAGAAAAACTAATGATGCAAGTGATATTTTAAGCTCGGGGTACACCATGAGTGGAGTTCATTGTGATCGTTGCTTTGATCAGAAGGAGGAAGGCATTGATGAATTCGGTGGAAAATTTTATTTTCCCTTTGGAATAGGTTTGGTGTGAAATACTTCAGGTCGACTCGCTGCAGATTTAACGCATTTCATCAGGTAGGAGCTGCAAAAAATTCAAAAAGCCAATTTATCGAGACGATTTCACCCATTAAAATTCCATCACAGAACCTGTGAAAAATATGATCTCGCATTTAAATACCGTTTTGAAATTGCGATACGGACTTGGCTTATGTGCCATAGTGCTGCCCGCAATGTCGGCAGTAAGTAAAAAGCTTAAGCTTCCCGAAGAGTAGAAGAGTGAACAGAAGAAATGAAGATATAAACGAAATAGCCTGTTGCCAAGGCATTCCCTTGTCACCATGCCATACTGGAATACAGAAAAAAATGGCAAAACTCTTTGACTCTGTGCAAGTGCGAAAGGGGAGTAGATCAAAATGCCACCGAAGAGCGAGGGGAATACAAGGACGAAAATAGACTAAGTGAAACAGTAAAATAAACGCTTTTCCACACAATTATGCAATTATTTAATCCCGCAAGAAATTCGTTCAACATGTATGCATCGGAAATTCTCACAAAATTGCACCAGACACTACAGTTCAAAAACAAGGATGAATTCTCTGGTCATTTTAGAACTCGCGGCCTCTAATTTTTGCGTGGAATTTCGACGGTTCGAAAGTGGAATTTCGACGGTTTATGTAGCAATGTAATTGGCAACTACAAAAAATGTACGAAAAAACTTTCGCTACCGCCTTTATTTAGTTTCTATACCGCAACGACCTTTTTCAATATTTATTACCCATTAGATAGCTCTCATCAAAAACACGCTATCACCATTTTAGAAATTCTTAACAGACTATACTCCGTACTACAGAACTTTTAAAAGTAACTAGCAGCGAAGTATCGCTAACAACTTGTGCCCTGCGACTTATGTGAGTTTCAATACCGAACAAATTGCGCGTATAGAACTTCTTTCTCGGCTTTCTGATTAACGAATGAGCCAAATACATCACGAAGTCGGAAAACTAAATATTTAGCCACCTCGTTCAACATAAACTGCATTGGCAAAAAAACTTCAAGACTAACGCACCCAACGTAATGAATAACCCTCATAAATACAGCTCCTTCAGGGTCGATAACAATGACGTTCGCAGAAAATGTGAGAAAACGCAGTTGAGAAAGAACATGAATAGCAAAGAATGAAGAAAATTAAAATTTGGCGTATCGATTCCGGTGCTTAAATGTGACCCTTAGAAGATAAAACAATTCTGTTGCTTATTTCATTCGATAATTAAACCCCATAATGAGCTTTAGTCTGATGTGTGCAAGGAAAGGCTATTAATTATTCGGCTTATACCATTGAAATCATTTTGCTTCAAGTGCAGAAAACTAAATAAACCAAGCGCTCGACACAAACTAAAATTTCACGAACAGTTGTTTGTAAGAATTTAATTTCAAAAAGAAAAGTCGAGTGAACACGCCCTTATTTCTTCCAGAGCTTAACTTGGAAGGTCTCCAAGCGTTGCTCAAGGTGAAGCCGGGCGACCCTGAACCTGACGGGCGAGTAGGCGTGCGGCCAGTCCGAGAACTATCGTCACGACCAGGATTATTGAAGAGTTAAACGTGTGTCCAAGATCCTGTGCATTAAATATTGCGCGCTTTCGCTGCAAGGTTTCGAACGCAAAAAAAAAAAAAATGCATTGCTGTAAGTTTGACCTCTTCACATGTCTCATGTTATTCAAAAGCAAAAATTTAGTGTCTGCAGTCATATAACTTGGACATCTTTATTTCTGAAATGATTTCACGATATCCATCCTGACATCAAATATTGTTTTATGAACATACCATTTCATTCCTCTTGAAATACATTATATTTAACTTTGAAGACTTAAAAACGAGACTAAAGGCTTATAATTATAAATAAAAGTGCCAAGATACACGTCTTAAATCTCATTATTTATTTAGGA
>JACJUY010001200.1:46114-74157 GCA_014220935.1 Platorchestia sp. MABIK | reverse complement strand
TGTTATACTCGTCACGAGCATTAATTTGGTACTAATGTCCAGATTGTACGTCTTATAGTTCAGAAATTACCCTTTTGTCAGGGTAATTCGGGAAGGGTCTTAGATGGGTTCTCAAAAACTGCGCACTGGTGTACCACGTACTTAGTGATGTTTCATATATTTTAAAAATTCGAGGACTTCTTCTCTGACTTCTCTGATCTCAAATGTGAGCAAATCTTACCAATGAAAATACCGTAAACTGGAAAACATGGCAGCAAGAACTACGAGGTGCGAGATGACGAGATGGCCACAAGACAAAGAAATAACAGAAAATTTATGCACTATTAAAAATAGCGAGATATTATGAATAACTTTACTATTTTATAAATACTCAAACGTCTAAAACTGGGTTTGTCAAATTTTCACTTATTAATACAACTTATCACAAGCAAGGAATATTCCACTCTGCCTACAAGCCCATCGCCTCTCTTCCCATCACGCACCCTTCCACCTCACGCTGATACAGAGCTTCGTTCGAGGTTTCAAATCTTTTCTTTCTTGGCTTTCTGCTTTTTATACGACATCGACAAGTTGTATTTCATCATATCAAAGATTCCAGTTAAATACTTTATGACCATAACAGCAGCGTCAATTTTTATCCATTATTTCTTTGCAGTACTCTTAAAAGGCCCTTTGAAGTGTGAGATCAAAGTCCTGAAGTGTCAAACAAATAATGCGAGCTAAGATGAAGGAAAATTAATGGGTAAACATCATGTACTGCATCACCACTAACTTCCCGAGACTCCCACTCCTAGCTTAAAAAATCAGTCTAATTGATAAAAAAGGTTCAACCTGACAACATTTGCGAGAAAATTTTTGATCTTTTTCAGATAAGTCCCACCACTAATGCAACACATAAGTTCACCCACTTGCAACTTTCAAAATAATGCACCTATCAACTTCAAATTGTAATTGAAACGAAAGATTAAAACATTCTTTCGTTTGAAAGAATTTGAAGTCGATAGGTGCATTATTTCGAAAGTTACAAGTGGGTGAACTTACTTGTTGCATTAGGGGCGGGGCTTATCTGGAAAAGATTCAAAATTTGGTTCTGAAATCCCTACAAAAGCATCACGAACCCGAAGTTTTAGTGTTGGTGTTTAATTTAGTGCGTAATACACCACTCTAAAAATGTGCTCCTGTGATAATGAAGTCATTTCTATCAAGAAGTGAAGCCTCACGGGTGCGTCCTTTTTTAAAAAATGGACGATTTTCTTCGAGCGCTCACTGAGAATGGAAACTATGCCCTGTATACCCACTTTCATTTGTAATTTTAAACTTTCATATTCTATGTCATCTCTAACGAGCTATTTATCAATGAATTTTCCAGCCAAGTTCCAAGAGATGAAGTGAATTCACTTTCTTTCGATTACTCCCATGAGGTATGAAGCAGCTGTCATCCTATGATACTCGTCATGAATGAGAAAAGGCTGTTAATGAAAGCGGCTTAACAAGTCGATATCTTATTTTCATATTTGAGTTAATTAACAAGTCGTTTCTAGGCATCAGAATAATTCAGTACGGAATAATTATTGTCACTTACAAATAAATGTTCATATGAAACTCTACCACACCACATTGTAACTTGTGATATTCAAAAACACACAAAATCCCAGATTTGAATGATCTGGGCGTGAACTGGCATTACTGACCTTACTTTGACTCATCTCTTCAAAATAAAATATATGCCAATTAAAAAAAAATTTTAAGAAACGCAATAAACCATTAAGCCGCAAGCTTATTACCTCAATCAATAACTACTCACTAAAATGAAACATGAAAACTTCGTCAGTTGTCACCAACCCGAAGATGCACATGAATTAGCGGAGTAGCTTGACCCTACCAACTGATAACGTTCTCTTTGTTCCACCTAGATGTTGCTTTACCTTGTTCCCTTCAAGTCCTGTGCTCATGTAGAGCGAGGTACGACATTAAGAATTCAATATGTCAGACCAATTTTTATGACGCGTCATCGTACAAGGTAAGTTAGATTTCAACACACCCAGCATTATTGTTTTCACTCAATTACGCTTTACTCCCTCGGGCGCGATACTTTATTGATTAAAACTTTTTGTTGATAAGTCAACCAATGGAATATGAAGTATTACGTCGTTTTCGGTAGAAATGGTGAAATCATTTAACTGGCTCTCATTTGCTCATTTTAAACGGTCACGATTGTGAATAATTTATTTCTGAATTAACTAAAACAAAAAATTTTCATGTGTGCTTAGTTTTAACTCTTATTCGATAGTTCTTTGTTGTTCCATGCAGTGAAGGTTTGCTATTTCTCCTTCTAGTATTACCGCAGTGTGACGTTTCAGCACACGTCCAGAGCTGCTACAGGAGGGGGCTTAATTCAACTGCTGGGAAGTACCGAGAACTTGTGAAATATGGACTAACAGCATCTTTTTGAAATTGAAAATTCCTTTCTGTACTTCATTTACTGTACTTTCTGTTCTTTCATATGTAAAGCTGATTTTGCCTTAAGTTATTGTAATTACAGGAAAAATATCTCTTGGTTGACCCGATATTAGGAAATTGTAATCAGGTAACCAAGCTTGGGAGGCTGCTGACAGATGACGGTACTGTTCAGGATGTACGGTAGAGCTCGCACATCTGTACGTGCGCCCATTACTAATGGCGGGAAGTGGAACCCTTTCAACAGAATCGGAAGCTCTTTAAACTCTGGGATTTCCAACGTCGTTACTGGAGGGTCGAATTCTAAGAATCGACGTAATCTGTGATTGAGCATGCTAAGTGGCACTTTCGAGTCATGCTGGCAGTCATGTCAATTTACGACGAAAACAAGATTTGAAATTGAAATTTGGAAAATTGACGAAGTTACAGTAAAAAATGTTATTTTCCCTCTGCTTGAAAAATGCTCAGTATTTTTTCAGACTAACAAAAACATTTTTGAGCGCAATAAAGTTCAGAAATTTTATCGGTAGATTGCACTTCTTGAATCTGCGGATCACGATCTAGAGAAAAAAAATCAAGTGCGCGATAATATTATGTGGGATAACGTTCGGAAGATGTTTTCTCTACCTTCCAATGATTAGGAGACCGCGCGCTGCTCTCTTTAGGTGCAAGTTGCACACACACACACACACACCTCCGGTCACACGGACGATGATAGAGGAAGTAAAAGTCTCGCCCAAGCCAAGTGTGCTCAACATCTCTCAGCCTGGGGACTTGAGTTCATACCGAATCGACAAATAAATTCGTCAATTTTACGTCTTTCAAAGTGTAACAGTCATCTATTTTGCAATAACACTATTTTTTCTACGTGAACAAAAGTATTTTTTCTACGTGAACAAAAAATACATTCGCATCAGTATTTGTTAACGTCCTTGCCCTGGACACGATGATAGAAATGTTTTCTGCTCAGCCCAGCTTTTTCCGTCGGGATATTTAGAACTGATGGGTAGATTTTATTTATTCTGATTCATAGGAAAGGTCAAATATTCACTTTTTTGCCAGTTTTGAGGGGCAATTTCAAAAGTACATAAAATGCCATCATAACATTTTTAGAAATGTAGAATTTATACCGAAATTTTAATAATACATAATGACATGTCCAATCTCAATGGATTTATTCATGGTTAGCTAAATATGTACGATAATTAACTAATAAAATCAAATAACTTGTGAATAATTTCTTTAAAGAAATTCGCCAATTTAATCAAGCCTCAAATTACGCCTACCAAAAAAATTCAAAATCCTTTCGTTTGCGGAAGTTTCAACTCGCACCTATAGATCTTTCAGCACGAAGTAAACAGGAACGAATACTTCGATTAATTATATTTACTCTGAAGATCTTTCTCCGCTGCAAACATGAGTGTCAAACCTCATACGTAGGGCGAAGATATTTTTCAGAAATTGATTTTTTGCGTCCACTTCCAACCTGTCAGTGGTTGGCAGCGAAGTTATATAGAGGTAAGACGAGCGCATGAGTCGGTATGTTCAGTTTCATCACTAAATAAGAGCTTCGGAACATCCTCGTTGCAGTCGAACTGGTGATCAGGTCTTGCCTGTCATTTTGAATCCCTAAGACGTTTTTGCTTGACTTTGAACTTCAGGGAAAGAGCAGCAGTACTTTTTCGCGGTAAATGTTGGGGAAAATGAGAGGCAAGGAAACAATCTACTGATTTACTTGCACTGCCTCAAGTTACAGCTTAATAATACAGCATGAGAAGAGTGAGGAAATGGAGTGAAATATCCGCATCGAGTAGGCGTTCTGAATAGCATGGACCTACTAGAAGACTGAAACCTACGCAATAATATTGAAAGCCTCAATATAGCTTAAGGGGTCCTAGTACCCTAAAATTCATTTACCTAATTTTTCAAATTTCCCTTTTCACATTTCTATTGCAACTAGGTTAACGAAAATGCGCATATGTAAAATTTAATTCTGAACGCAGTTCCTTCAAAAATTTTTTTTCGATTTTAGCAATGTAAAAAAATTATTGTACGAACATATATGTAGATTTATATTTTCGCAAACCCACATTTCTTCTACAATTTTCAACGTAGAAGCGTGATTTGGGTCTCATTCGATGAGGTACAACGATGGAAACAGCGTAGCGAAGCGAAATTCTATTTGAATTTTAAATTAAATTTTTATTGTCAAAAATAAGATTTTTTTTAACACATTGGACATGTGTATCAATAAATTTTACCCAAATTCGAAATTCATAAAGATCATACGCTGCAAGGTTTCTACAGTCCTTCCGCGTAGAATGAGACCAAAATCGCCCTTCTACGTAGAAAATTGTAGAGGAAGACCATTTTTGCGCAAGTACTTGTGTTTTTTGTGTTCGCACAATAACTTTTTCGGTATTGCAAAAATCGAAAATTTTTATAAAAAAAATGTATTCAGAATTCAATTTTACATATCTGTACGCATTTTCATTAACATTGTTGCGATAGAAATTTGAAAAATTAGGTAAATGATGTGAATTTTAGGGTAGTAGGACCCGTTAAACGAAAATCTTTGAAGTCATTGGAAATTATTTTGCCGGTTTTGCTATTTCAATTAGTTTACTTATCTAAAATTCAACTCCGGACGGGCTTGAATCCTTGTATGTATTAATAGCTTTATTAAAGACATTAAGCACACAAGCGTCAGATGCTCACCATAGAACGAGAAAAAGCTAAGAACCATTATCAGAAGCTGTTGCCATCCAAGTCACGCGAGTCAATTTTTCAGAAGCATCACCATCTGATACAATAAGGTAAGCCTAAAATTCACAAACTGGTCGTAGTTGCTACGGGCCCCTGATGGCACAGCCATTCTAGGCCTTTTAGCCCAACTCTCACTTCTCTTCAAAGTTATAGTAGAAGCTGCGTTAGCAAAGCAAACTTTTCATTTGCTTGCGAAACCTTCTTTTGATGTACAGGTCATCGCTTTAGTAACACGAAGTAAGGAACTAGAGAACAGAGAATAATGTGAAGGAGGTGATGAAAAAAAAACATAAAAATGATTTGAATCATCTCCTAATCAATGAAAAAATCCACACCGAGCGCATCTCGATTCATTAGCAGAAAACAAAAACTTTGGATTGCGGACTACGAACGAGTGTCAGGTGCCTGCTCTGCAACTTGTTCGCTCATTCATTTCTCTGTTACAGAGTTCAATTAAAAGCTCGTTCGAGAATGATCAGCGTCAAGCGTATAAACCTGTTTAAATTAAACTTAATTAATCAATAAATCAATTTCTAATTCTAAATAGCACAGAAAAATCCATATTTTTCCATTCTCATTTGTAAAATTATTCCTCATGTTCCTGCAACTATTTCAACTTTATACCTACAACCATGGGCATTCGTAGATCATACATTCTAAAAGACAATTTGATTCAATTGAAATTGAGCGCACAAGTTAGTCAGGTAATTTTTGAACCAATGTTCTTTCGTAGCAAAAACTCCATCGAAATTCTCCCTCAATTCGTCTGCACATCATGTGCTTCAAATAAAAGTGACATTGAATTTTGATATGAGCAGGAAGTAACCTAATGAATTTAAAAGTCATTCATTAGGTCGTACAATGTGTTCATCGAATACTTGGCACGAAAAATCGCAGATATTCACTGCTGCGTAGCGAGAACAAACATCGTTGAACTTCCTCCGACAAACATTACTGCGACTTCGATTCATGTTCTTGTCAGAAGCAAATAGAAATTTCGTCCACTTCGTTCCATCTGTAAAATTTATATTTATGTTCCAATGAGTTTATTGGATGTCCTTAGAAAAAACGTTCTAATTTTGTGATATGCGAGCCAACAGTGTTTTCATCGGTAAGGTTGTTTGTGCACAGCTGAAACCAGTTGCACTGATCGAGTTCTCTCTGAGTTACCGGTCCAGCAACTTATGACGCTAAGTAATTTCTGAACATTTCCTGGAACAAATGGGAATCTCGCATTATTTAAACTAGAGAACTCTTACGAAAGCGAAAAAAACCTGGCAGAAAAGTAATCGATTCGTAACATTATCAAATAAACTACAACATATTTTTCCATTCTCACGCTGATCGTCTAAGATTTTATGTTAGCCTTTTTTCATTATTAGTCGTATAAAAAAATGATATCGACCTAACTGGAATCAATAGAAATTTCAGTACTTGATGTATATTTTTCATCATACATTACTATGAAAAGCTGAAGACAACTATTGCGAATTCCAACAAACTTGAAGATGAATGAATAACTGAGTACAAAGTAACAGAGATAGCCATGGCCTAGAGCAGCACCATATTGCAGCTCGCAGTGGGAGCGGTCCGTCAGCGCACGCAAGTTTCGAAATAATCTTCGCAGTAGAAGTCACAGCCGCGAAACTCGGAGCTTCTGGAGAAAAATTTCCATTCTCGGCCATTTAGATACCATGAGATGAGAGGCATGCTTTATTTTTTCCCGGCCAGCTCCAAATGATGAAATAGTGTATTCGTTATTGACATCATTAACACGTCGAGCAAATCAGAAAGTTACTGCAGTACATTGTAATTTCTTGCAGTAGCGTTCTACTAGAACTTGAACTAGAGATATCAGTTAACTTCGACTCCCATGAAACTGTAGGGATTTAGGGTTTTGTTAATTATGTGACCACAAAATTGAATTATTGATAGAAAATGTAAAGTTTGGTGGTACGAAGAATGGATCAATTCAGAAAATACTACCGATTTCCGTGTTTACTACCATTGACCGGTGAATCTGTAGTTTTAAGTTGCGCGAGACCTCTTAATTTATACCCGCTGTCCGATCAATTATTGGCACGATCACAATGATTACCCAGTCACGAAACGGCATACACTTAATAGGAAAATAGAAAAGAAGAAGATTTTACGTCTACATATGGCAACATAAACGAATTCCGCATTCGTGTTGGATAGTCCGATTGGGTGAAGATAAATATCTCTTAGAATTCAAACGTCAGGAACTTTTACTTTCAAACTTGACCATTACACCAACGCTTCTCTAGAACTGCTGTACCACGGTCATGTCAATCTGGAGTCCTAGACCTTAAACAGTATTCAAACCTTGGCTGCACACGAGCAAATAAAAGCGCACTTGTATGTAAATAAGCGTCGCCTGATCTGGGCCGCAGTTTGGCGAAAGCGGTTCTTGGAAGGCGCGCTCACTTCTGCAGACACGTCGGACGAGTTTGTCTCTACAAACTTCAGTTTCCTCAGAAAAGTTTCGCAATAAGTCCTGAGTTTTCCGCATTTGAGGTTAGGAGCCGATTACTGGAGTTAATGTCATAGTCCTGGTAGCTGTTTCACCTATATATATTCTATCCTGTAGATGGAACGAGTTTCGTAGAGATATGGAGGAAACTTTCAGAGATATCATCCATAACTGTGTAATTAAATACTAGGGTTTTGGTGGACTAACTACGTTTGTTTGTTGTTCTGAAGATGAGAGGCACACTTTATTTTTTCCTACCCAATTCGAACTGAAGAAACGTCTTATTCGTAATTTGCATCACCAACACCTCACTCAAAGCAAAAATAAAGGGCATCTAATTTAAAAATTATAACAATCTGAATCACCGACCATTTCAAAATTACTATTTCTCTTAGCAAGATAGCCACTATAGATATAGAACGCACGATGGCATGATTTACGATCATGTTAAATATGTTCATCATAACATTCCATAGTCTGAAGGGGCTTAGGAATTGGCAAGAAGAGAATAGTTTTCTCGCATATTTCTATGCACGTGTGAGAAAGCATCGATTCTTGGACTAGCAAAGCCGTCATACTGCTTTTAAAACTACGTAATTGTGTAGAATTATAACACTTTTTTGAAAATTCTTTATGACAACTAACTGAACTCAACCATCAACTTTGCACAATTTCCCGTCTTGCTCAGTTAAAATATCCGTAAGATTTTAAAGAAGCATAGCTAGAAAATAAAGTTTTCGAATAATTCAACACAAAATCTTAAAACCTTAGAATTAATAGTTTTTTAAGGAACTATACAACGCTTTGCACTCTAAGTTTGATCCTTTCCAACAGCACATCAAAACAATGTTAACGTCGCCTAAATGCGTACTAGCAATATTTCCAAGAAGTGTACCAGGCGAGAGCCACAATGCCGAATAACACCACTATTATTCTTGGGTTTATTTTACTCGGCATCCTTCTGTGACCTTCCAGGCCGCCACGGCTGTCGCTAACGGCAGCTCTGCCTGGAAGCGGGAAGTGGTAAGTTGTGGGGCTTCGAAATGTTTTCATTTTATACAGTTACTATCAACCGTACGCCATCCTATCACCAATTGCACAACATTGGCCGTAGCTAGGCTCTGTGGAGGTTTAGTGCTAAAATATTGCTCAAAATGATTTTGAACACATTCTACGCAATTCAAAGAGTTTTTTCAGCGAAGAAAACTGCGTACCTTATGAATG
This sequence comes from Platorchestia sp. MABIK, assembly GCA_014220935.1. Classification (NCBI taxonomy): domain Eukaryota; kingdom Metazoa; phylum Arthropoda; class Malacostraca; order Amphipoda; family Talitridae; genus Platorchestia; species Platorchestia sp. MABIK. The sequence continues at coordinate 65,216 of JACJUY010001200.1, read as the reverse complement.
ACTTGTAAATCCCTTTTATTTCTCACATCAGCTACTGTGTTAGCATACTTTTTGAGTAGTATATATTGGCGCACGAGCGCGTATCTCACTCAACATAAAAACGATGTCATAGTTGGTCCATAAGCTGGATGAGCGCACACAAATGCTTTGTTGTTCCAGTTTACTTCAATTGCTAAAATGCAGTAGTATTTTTCCATTCCTCTCATTCATTTACATGGATTTACACGATGGAATAAACGGCGAAAAATGGATTAAAAATGGAGTAAAGCGATCATTTTTTCAACATCATTTCTGCATATTTCCCAAAAAGTTTCTCTTGAACACATTTTTTGGGTACATAATCTTAGACACAGCCCCTTGACCACAATAAATTGTTCATATTATCTTCTGCACAAATCATCTTGTACAATTCACCTTTTACATATTTTGTAAACGGATCGACAGGCACACATAATCTTGTAAATATCATCTTGTACACACCATTATGACATCATCTTGAAAACACGATTTCATACACATAATTCGGTACGCATCATCGCGTCCACATCATTTCGAACACATTTCTGGTAAATATCATCTTAATTCTATACATCACCTCGAAAAAATCATCTAGTTCATATCATCGTCAACGCATCAAACTTTTAACGTCAAGTTTCACGACAGTGTCTTGCCTTGGAAACCAGAAGAGAAATGAGATCTTCACTTCAAGCTAATGAATTAAGTTCAAGTGAACGACGGAAGGCAACCGTTCTAAAATCACAAGTTGTTATCTCGTTATAAAAGTAGCAACGAATCCACTGAAGAAGAGAAAAAAGTTTAGTGGAGTTTTATGTTATTATTTTTCATCTTAACTCAGATCGTACTTTGGAAAGTTACCTTTATTACAAGATTATCAGACAGAACCGCGCAACAGCAGGTTAATTTTACAGTAAGAGTCTCTCTATCAAATTAATCATACGCATTATATGTCCATGTTTCATTTCTCTTGATGAATTACCTTGTCTAACAGTTTCTCCGGAGCATCTGGGATTTTACCAGTCAAATAAAGCCTTTGCTGGGCGGCTTAAGTCCTAGACGTTCAAGCGAAAAAGTTCGACTTGATATCAGCCTGGCGTACGTGAGGCTCTTTGTGTAATCTCCAGGGAGAGTGCGTTTATCCATTCAAGTCATACAGCATAACAAAACTGACCAATTCCATGAAAAAATTGGCATTAGTCCTCGTTAAATATACAGATAATGGTATGAAAGCTCAAATTGTGTATGATCAATGCTAATCTTCATCTTCCAAATTTTTTTTGCAGAAATTAAGCAAAATTACATTGAGAAATCAGGCGTCCTCATGCTACTTATGTATTCGTTAAATTAACAGATATGTTCGTACTTAGTGGTACATTTTTCAGACATGTAAAGAAATATTCGCAAATTTGTTGTAATCTGACGCTAGATTCAAAATGGGTGCGTTAGTCTATCGGAAATGTGCGCCGAATTTATTTTAATTATTAACTTTATCTATGTTCTGAGACACAAAAACAATAAACTTCGGATGAATAAAATGAAAACATAAAAATGCACTGAAATTGATATGGCATTTCAAATGTATCATATCATTTTAATGTAATAAGTAAATAAAAACTGCTAAGTTTGTTCTGTGCTCAATCACATTTGCCTAAATTTTTTAATCTCTCGACGTCTGATTTGTATTTTTTGAGACTTCGCAATTTAACATAGGTTTAAAATTAATAAAATCATCACCCAAAATGCAAGTTTTAAAACGCCAAGAAACACAGGTAAAAGAGTATAGTCTCTGGAACAACGCATTCATGCTGCGAAACTTTTTTAAATCTCTGTTGGCTCGTAATCGTGATCAAACTTAGTCACGAACTGCGGAGAAAAAACGTTGCGTCGAGGTTTAGTGACTCGGAACTCAGAGCTTTTGGTGGCTGAGATGACGTGCTCACTGCAATACGCGTGATGGTTACAATAGTTATTCGATAACTCGCTACAAGAGCAGCATCAAAACTATGGATAAAAGAATTAGCGTCGTATAGCAGAGGTGTAAGCTGCAGAATAAATTCAAGTTAACTCTGCTAGTTATGAATAGCACTCGAGACCTTTTTTGCCTTTGTTGTTTGAGGCAGACATTGGCGAACACAGCCAGTGTTCGGAGGTGAGAGAACCGACCATCCAGCCAGCCTGCATTCGAGTGGGTCTTCCTTGCTTCGGTCCGCGCCCACTTCCAGGAAACTGGCTGTGGCGGCGTCTGGAACTCGTTCGGCGCAGCTCGCAAAGCCTTTGTTTTTGAGAGTTAATCGCCCGCACTTCGCGGAGCTGCAGCCACACGAAGATTTGTTATACAGGTGAAAATAACGAAAATAAATTCTGACATTCTATAACTTAAAAGTCATAAAAAAATAGACTAAGAAAATCATGGTCAAAAATAGTAAACTCACTGCACACGCTGACTTTCCAAGAGGCTCACATAGTAAAAGTTTCAGCAGACAGAATCACTTAAGAATGATTTTTAGGGTCAGAGATTTTTAAGGCTGTGCATTGAAAACTATTGTCTATTACTCCTTGTGTTTCGTTAAAGTTTGCATAGATACTTAAAAAGCATGACAGGCAGATTCAATACACAATAATTGAATTGATACATTCACGAGGGCAAGAAACCTGAAGAACTTGACAAACTGCACTAAAAACTTATTTTCAATCCTACATGCTTCTAGATATATATACTCAGTTGTTCTCACATTCAACCTTGTGGCAAAATCATTTTAATTATTATTCAGCTTGGCTCAAATTCATTTCGAAGACTTTCATTGCAACATTTGCTCAGTACTATCAGTACTTTGTTCAGTACCAATTCTGGAACACCATCGGTTTGCAATTTTTAAATTAAATTTTTAATGGCAAACTCGTTTATCATCAGCAATCCTTTCATGATAAACTGAAAAATAAATTTGGCACAAATTTAATGCCAAAATGTGTAAGTATAAAATCTGCGTTAGTACATGCTGTTGGTGACCTCACTTCACAAACTTTCAAGAACAGTGCAAAGTTCTCACACAGTTTCATGCTTCTGTTTGTCATTCCCGTGTTTCTGTGAAGTTTAAGACCTTCCACTCGCTCTGGTGGAACCTTAAAAATTAGTTCAGAATTTCAAAAACATTGTTAGGCGGTGATATGTATAAAATCATCAAGAAACTCACTAGCAGCAATTTCTTTGTTTGATAAAATTATTTCACACGATTTGTTACGATACAGAAAAATATTAATGAATAAGTCTTTACTCATGCAGCTCAAAAACTTGCATCCGACTCTATTTGACATCAGCGAAAACCATTGAACTTAACAGAGTTTCCTCAAAAATTTCAAAAATAGCTTACGTTAAAAGAATGAGCACTTCACATCACAAAATTTCAATATATTACATCGTAATATGATTTGCAACATTTTCTGAAAAAAAATGCACGTTGTACTTCGAACGATCATCACCAATTCACTGGAAAAAGTTCAAAATCGTTAAGTAATATAGTGCTTTTTAGTAATCAAGAACCATATATTTAATTTACCAGAAATACTTATTATTTGATTCAAAAAGATTGCGGCACAACTTCAGTTTTTTCTTACCGAAACCTACACAGGTTTGTTGTAACGGTAATTAAAAACTTCAGTACCCATTCTATTCATAACAGATTTGAATACTTTAGCTTTTCACCTCCAACATGGTTTTCTACTTCTGGTAAAGAGCAGAAAAATGAGGAGTAGTCGATCAAGTAGAATATTCAACGTCTCTTCGTCAGGGACAGACCAATTAAAGTGCAGCGGCTGCGAATGAAGCGAGAACGTAAAACCTTGGGCGCCAACGCTCAACTTCCTGGACCGAGCGCTAACGGCTAATGCTATCCCAGCATGCAATTTCTAGGACTCATCGCTGACAATCGCCAAGCGTGGCGTTGTCTTCAATACGTGAGTGATAATTCAATATAAAACTACTGATTTGAGAATCAAACAAAATAATTTCTACAATTAACTGACGATTATTTAAACTTACTGTAATTTTCAGTCAAAAATAGCAGGCAGCGAGAAGAGAAATATCTCTGAGCATTTTTTGCTTTTTAATAAAATATTTATTACTTTGCTTTCGTCATTGTCATTAATTTGATACTGTACTTAAATAAACTCATCGTTCTAACAACTTGCAAAGGTGACTGGGAATCATTGTATAAAAATTATTTGTCACGATTCTCAAGTGTCGAAAGCAGCTTACGAATCTGCACTTAATGCTTGAAGGGGTGCACTAGCGTCTACAAGAATCATTCCATGCACGTTCAATAATGTCACTTATTGATTACCTCTAACAATTTTAAATTGTCATAGAACCCCACTAGCTTCCTACCATGGTAATGATTCATGCTATAGAGACATACAATACACACATCTCCGCTCTGCCACATTTAATTCCCACTCTCCTAGCACAGCCTCTAAGTTTCGCTCTATGTACAATATTCGTGGTCACAATCTTCCATCTATCCTTCATCAGTGTCCCCTACACTTCCTTTTAACCTTTATTTCACCCCCAGAAGTGCATTTACCAGCCATCCGACAGGACATAATCCGTCATCGTTTGGTCGACGCTCAGGATGAAAACAGGTTGTCAAAACTTGAGGACTTGGAAGCAACTTGACGACAAGACTTAGGTATAACTTATTCAACAGGCACAACGTAAGTCAAGTTATCAACGGCACAAAATAAGTTGCGAGTAAAATTACAGAAAATAAAGAATTAACACAATCATAGGAGTTATTAAAGAGCGAATTGTGCCGCGCATTGCACGTTGCTTCTCTGAAATAATGACTGGTATTATTTCGTGTAATTTTCAAAAGCGTATAAGTGAGAACATTAATCTACCAGCATTCGCATTAGCCTTTTCTTGCGGGCGTGAGAGGTACCTCGGCCGGAAGGTTTTTGATTCGAAATTACAGAGCGAAGAGTCACTTTTCTCCCGTGTTTTCCACAAGACAACCAACGTTCATAAATAAATCAAACTCAACTAGCATTTGATACAGCACTTTCGAACGCATGAGTCTGGCAGCACACAGCATGAGTACATAGCATACATACACTATGATTCGCTACCATCGTGCCACATTTCATTCCACATAATTCCCAGCTGTCCCCTTTGCCCTTTTCTTGCTTCATTCCATTGACCGCGAGCACATTTTTTGTTGTCAGTTGTGTTTGATGAATAATTTTCAACTTTTTTATAATTTCGCACGTACCTTGCGTAAGGTAATTCATTTAAATATTACCAGCGTGAATCAAAGGAAAATTATTTGTTCGGCAATACAATTTCCTAATTATTAGGCCTCGCTTAAGATATGGGACATAACTTTTAATTCAAACGCTATTGAGCAACAAATTATACTCCCCGACTCATGTTAAAACTAAATGGCGTAATAAATATCTGGCTCAGGTATGAATGAATTGAATTCTTTACGATATGGCTACGGCATGAAACCGAAAGACTTTGCTTCCAACAATATCCGTGAAACAACTGCGCTGCGTGGGCTAGCGGCAGCCGCGTCTTCAGTGAAAATTACATGCAACTCAAGGGCATAAATTCCTCAAAATTAGAAGTAAGTTTTATCCTCAGGAACGCGTTACATGATGATCGCATTTAATTTTACTTTTTTTTTAAACCTGAGCTTGAAAACAGGCCTTGTTACCAAAGTTTGGAGGAGTTGTTTGTACAAAAGTAACCAATAACAATACAGTGTCTGTCAAGTACAGTAATTTTACATTCAACTTCAGGTGGAAATACCGGACGCAGCGGCGCGGTGTGGCGCGTGACTCATCCTTCGTGGACGTGTCGTGTCTTAGTGCACGCAAATCTTTCTTACCAAGTCACACTCGTGTCGTGAGTGCAAAATGTGATATCTTTTATAATGTCCAATTACCATTTTTAAATAAGAAATTCATACTCCGAAATTCTCAATTTCTTCAAATCAGTTCTACAATAATTATTTCACATATCTGCTATTTTCTGTCTTCTGTTTTTCAAGGTGAGCAGAATAATTCAAACGAGCAGAATTTAAGCTTCTATGTAACATTTATCATTATTTTCTGAAGAGGAATTGTTATGTGACACTGTGCAACTTCATCTTTAAACAACTTGTCAGACCGGGTGTTCACGATGTCCTAATGCAAAACTTTAGAGTTATTCATAAGCAAGATTTACAGTTAAAACAATTTGAATACTTTCACCTGACGGACAATCGTACTTCTAGAAATGAACTACATTTTCAAAAAATTTCTTTATTCATATATCAAGGATTCGTGAGAACAACTTAACTCGTTCGTCGAACTTCTAAACGTAGATCACTTGAATTGTATATTAAAAAGCGAGTGCGTAAAGAACAGAGTACAAGCATTCGTCCCGCCGCTCCAGCCTCATGTCTACCTTGTCACTCGTCCTTCAAGTGTAATTTCACTGCCCTTCAGAGCTCAAAAATCGTGCTGTCTAAGCTTTCAGGCAAAAATTGTCCCTATTTGCGTTCATCTTCTTAAGAATTAAATGGTTAGTAACAAGTATGAACACTTCTTGTTAATTCTTTTTTGAACAGAAACATTTAACGACAAAGAAGAGCGGTTTTCTTTCCATATATTTATAATCTTGAGTCGACTGAACTCAAAATAGCTATTATGTAACATGAGGCTGCCATTGGTAAGTTCAGATGAATTTTTTCACAATTTCGGCCATTAAGTAAGGCAAGGTAAGGCAAATTCATCCTTCAACTAATATTTTAACTCTTGATACTTCCCGTTCAAAATCTGTACGGACTGATAGATCTTACGCCTGGATGTTACATTCATTTTTAACTAGAGCTCATGAAATTATAGGCCCACGCAGGAGACTCGCGCTATTACAGTAGCATAGCTGAGGTATACTTATAAACTGCAGGAGATGCAAGGCATATAAATATCATCATGTATCAAATCCTCGTTACAGCCTTTACTTTAGTATTTCTAGAACAGCGTCTTTCAAATACAAACTATCGCTCTCGTGTTATCGAGAGCCCGACGACCGCTGCCTGTTTGCACCTGACTAATCTTAGGCGATTGTACTACCGGTCCTCCGAGGGTAAACATCCTGAGCTGCGGTCACGCAGGACGTACATCTTACACTCCACATTTAAATCTATATTGTGTATCCTGAAGTATTTAAACACACAACGCTTAGCATATGATGAAATAACACATTATACCGCCCACCCTTGGTACGTAATCGCGTGCTGCATCCCTTTGGAATCGTGTTTGTAGCTTATTTCTCCATACTAACAGGGCTATGATATATTGGCTAAGTATTAAAGAAGGACGTCCTTACATTGGCAGGTGTATGATAAATAAAAAAGGTTCAAAGGAAAATATTTTTTGCGAAGCAAATTTACAATGAAAGAAATAGAGAAGAAGTACTTTAAAAACATTTACTAGGCTCGAAACGTTCAGAGTAAATGTTTTTAAAGTACTTTTCTCCATTTCTTTCATTATAAAAAAGGTTTGCATGGGTCTTAAAAACCTGGTTGCGGCTAAAGAACGTGCTTGTACGAGAATTACTTTCAGAGAACCCACTCAATAACAATAAATGCTATGTTATTGATAAATTATCATGTAGAAACGTCAGTAAATCCATACGGGCCTGCTAGTTCGAAGCAGCTATAACACTACGAATAACCTAACAGTGGGTGACCATAAGGACTTCAATACTTGTTTTAATGTTAGTTATTTTCAGAAGATAATTCAACATTAAAGACGCATGTTGAGCTTGGTTTGATCATTGATTCATAAACTGTAGAGAAAACATAGGTTTCATGAACTTCCTCAATCTACATAAAATGTTAAAACTACGCTCATTTTGATCAAAATTTAACGAAATTAGTGAAAAAGTTTTTATTATCTGACGGGCACTTAGAAGACATTGTCCATCAAGCATTCAGTATCTTTAACTAGGTGGTGCATTTGTCTACCTCGACTAAGAAAATATTTGCAGGTAGAATTCCAAGCTGATGTTTTGAGTTAATGAAAAATAACTTTTTAGCTTGTATACGAAATACGTTAAGTGTAAAAATAAATTTTTGAGAACACACCTTATTAGCGACCATGTCTAAATGAATGCAGGTAAGTACAGATTTTCAAGTTAAAAAATATTTATTAATTGAAAAAATTTCACTACTTAATTTCCAGCAGTGTGTAGGTAAAGAGCGAGACGCTTGAAACATGGTTTAAAATATGGTGTATTCTCAGAATTTTTTTTACGCTTAACTTATTCCCTCAGCATGGGTATCGTAATACCCATGTCCATTGTCGAACAAATGCTTGAGAGAAAAACATGAAAAAATGTATTCCCTTACTTAGTTCATCGTGAGTTTGAAAATGCATGTAAATACAAGTAAAACTAAAACTAACATAATACTAGTGACGAATTGATGAAAAATGCTGTTGTTAATGCGCACTTACATTGAAATACGAGCTTAGGAACTTTCGTTATGACGGACTGAAGTTGAAACTAATAGGGGTGGATTTAAATAACTCTAAGTCTAAGATTATGAGATTGACATTCGGAACTATGTTTTCGTGCTAACCTATCTACTATGATAGTCCACCGAATAACTAGCTCAGAGAAAATATCTTCCAATTCTACAAATTTCATTTCTTTAAAAAAGAAATCGTGGAACAAAAGACTTCACCGGAGTCAGAAACATGAAAAGGATAGTTGCATACTGTCAACCAAATTATTTACTACATAATTCGAGCACTTTATGAAAATGACTACTTAAATAATGCTGTCTTAATATACTCCCAAGCGTCAGAAACAAGAAATTGCCACACGAGTCTTACACATAAAGGTCCTTAGCTGATGAACGTATATGGGTGTCATAACGGTCCATGCCAATATTTGTACATGAGATTGAGAAAAAAAACTAAAAATGCATCACCATCATCAAGTCATTTTAAATTTAATAATCCTTATGAATGAACGTAAAAAATATATATTTACAGGAGTATGGTAGGATGAAATGCTTTTGACAGTTTCTACGTTCGTTGACATATGATCATTGGCTTTAGCGATATCAGGGAATAATGTTGAAAGTGTAAAGGTTAGAAGTACAGTATATATAGATAGTTCTGTATTCAAAACTATAAATCCGAAATGGCAAAAATTCGAAACTATCTTTACGTGCAAACTTATCAAAACGACTAGGTAATCTTCCTCAAAGAACTGGCGTTAAGCCACACAACCAATTTGTGAAATGTTTTTTGCAAAGGCTTGACAATAACAATATAGGGAAGTGGTGCGCTACGTAACGGGACAAGTTGATAGTTATTAGAAAAAACACGGTATTTATAGTAAACTTGCAAGTCACTGATTTAGCAATATTGCAGTAACTGTTGTACGCTCATTCAGCAATACGAAGCCCTGCCGAGAAGTGCAGTACAATCATTCGCGATAATGATTTTGGAGTTATTGATTGTTTTCTTCTATGATTTGATCTTGTGATTTTAGAATCGTTGCAAATTTTAAGGGAAAAAACAATTTTAAACAACATGCTTAGCTCGTATAGTTAATGCATAATTGCCTTTATTTTTTGTCACTTTGATGTACGAGTGTGGTCGGGAATTTATTTTCTATCGTAGTTTTATGCTTGCAAAGTATTGATCATACTTGGTATTTTTACAGAACTGATGATTGAACTGGTCTCCAAAACGTTTCCTATTTTTTGTTTTTGAATAAAAGGACCAATTTTATTGGCATTTTCTCCGCTCTTAAATATTTTTTCTATGCTCGCTCATGCATAATAGTATTTTCTATTTTTTCTTTGAAAATTTTTATAATATGTATGTTTAATTCAAATCTATCTTTAGTCTCAATTCAAAGCTAACTCACATTTTAACTAGTCAAATTACTCATGAATTTATTTTCTATTTAGAAATGGGGGGAGGGGGGGGGATGGCGGAGCTCTTATTACCCCCACTACAAGCGCACTTCTTCTAAAAAAATTAATTTTTAACCAGCTCTAATTTCAAACTTACTGCATCTATAAACCAAAATTTATTCTAAATTTGAAGCTAGTACCTTTCTCTAACTAGTCAAATCACTCGTGAATTTCTTTTCTATTTAGAAGGGGTAGGAGTGGAGCTCCACGAATGGAGTCCACGGAAAAGGTGTAAGAAAAGGGGAATTAATTTCCGATGTTAATTATATCTGGGTAGACAATTATTCGAATTACAATGTTTGAATGAAATGGTTAAGAAACCACCATATCTTTTCCGTCCCAGACACGAACTAAATTACATGATTTCCGCACTGACTTCATTAGACAATGTGTGCTTTCGCAAAAAAGAGGAGGCTCTAATTCTATTCGTGATGTGATTTCCGTTCAAAAATATATTTGTATGAATATACAAATATACAAACACACTCCAAATACATGTACAAAAAATTAAGTAAAGGGGAATAAGGACTTAAGCCCATCATAATTCAATCGATTGTTAAGAGAAATTTGAAATTGACTCAACTTTCCAGCGTAGATCCACGGCTGTGTGCTCTCATTTCTTCTTGTTAATTATTTTTTGTCGTTTAAAACGGTACTCACATCCATTGAATCTAAATGGGAGCATTACTAGTAATTAATAATTAGCAGATCTGCAGTTCAATATAGCTATACTGAACCAGCAGGCACAGTAAGCTTGGCACGACGAAGGTTTGGTTCGGTTGTTTATCCTTACAATATATGTACGAGTACAACGTCGGGCATCACCTTTGACCGCAGATCAGTCCCACAACATGTGCGGTAGTGGCTGGTTCTTCTTCAACGTCTTATCTGAAGAAGCCTTTTCAATTCAAAATAGAGTTTGTGGTAGTCGGAAGTATAATGTTTATAACTGTCATAAATATCCCGCAACACTAGAGATTAAATCAAAAGCAAGAAATTACTCAAATCTAATGAAAATAAACGGTGAAGTAAAATTTTTGAAATTTCTCCCATCGAACAGTATTGAAAGTAAACGAGCCATTTACCGGGCTCATGCGAAGAAGTTTAACTACACCAGGCCCTACCAAGAAAAAACCGTTATGCGGAACTTGAAAAAAAACTGTGCATAATTCAAATTCCTGATTCAAAGAATTCAAACAGTAGGTATATATAGGTCACTTAATTTAACCTGTACTAAGATTTATCCATGATCGTTTAGAGCAGTTATACAGATCAGAAGTGCAGTGGACGAATGTGGACGAATATTACTTTGACAATTAGGTGCATCTACGGTTGTAGGGCGTCCACTGTTGCTGGTTTGACAAATGCTGAAATGATTTTTTTAAATTTACCAAGCCTTTTTCTCTTTTAGTAGAGAATGGCTGAGTATCATTGACATGATACTTTACAGGGAATGTACATGATAGGGGTTCCCCAGGCCCCTAGTCACGCCCGAGCTTTAAGGCCTTATTTTCCTCTCGTTTAGAGTCCAAGTGATATTCCTTGAGGACAGTGACCACACTGCAGGCAACGACCCTGATTTGCCGCGTCAGCGTTTTTCACGCCAACCGCTGCGTACAGGGCTCGAACCCGTGCAGGAAGCACAGAACGCAAGCACTCTGTACACTCGGCCACTGCAAGGCCGAGTGTACAGAGTGTCATCAAATTTGTTCATAAATTTAATATTTCACAAAGTCTTCGTCGTAGCCTGAGTCTATAAACGCTACTGCACTTGTATTGCGAAACTCTTTCGGAGAAAGAGCAGCATCACCTTTCCAATGCGTTTCTGACAGCGCTTGAGACACCATCTGAATGCATTGCATCTAAAAGTTAATCATATTTTAGGAATTTAAAAAAAAGTTGCATTATTTATTCCGAGTTCGTAAATTTACTTTAAATTTCCGAAACAATCGTGGGTGGTTTCTTGGTAATAAAAATATTTCCTTCCACTACCGGAAACATTGTACTTTCGTTGCATCTCTTAGTTCTACATTAACAGTGTCGTATTTTAGTTACGAAAGCCTCTTTCAATTTTTCTTACTGTCGGAACAATGTGCAAATAGTGGTGCTTCAATTCTTTTTTCTAAGTTCTTTTCATTTCTCGTTGATCTTTCGAGTACAGCTCAGGTATTTTGTGTGGTGAACCGTTCCTCATGAACAATTTTTCTCACAGATTTTATTAAGACCAACCATAAACTGGGTTTACGTTGACTAGTTAGAGAAAGGTGTTAGCTGCAAATTGTAGCTAAATTTAGTTATTTAGATGCAATAGGTCAGAAATAAGAGCTAGCTTAATATGAGATTTTGTTAGAAGAAGGAGCGGTGTAGGCAAGAGGGGGATAATGAAAGGAAGCTTTGCTCCTTCCCTTTCCAGACGGAATAAAAATTCATGAGCGATTTGACTAGTTAGCGAAAGGTATTAGCATAAACTATGACTAAATTTAGGTATAATGATCGTTCCTCGCTGTTAGTTCTTTTATCGTATTCATAAGTCATTTATTTCCGATGACGTATTTTTTAGTATATTTCTGATGTTACTCTGTCATTAATATTTTCTGATGTCAATAATTTCTGATAATTATAGGGTAAATAATTACAAGGGATTAAATAAACAGGCTTCCAAATTCTTAATTTAATATAGAAATGATGACTGGATTCAAATTAGTTGATTCAAATTAGTTAACACAATCGATGGACAGGAATTTATCTATAAGCTCATCTCGAGGTGAGGCCTCGTTACTGAATCAGTCAGCAAAACAGAATATATAATACATAATGTGAAATTACGCATACATCCTAGACACAGAATATCACTTCCTACGTTGAAAGCGAATGCCGATCCCTACATGTGAGACAACTAGAATTGAATGATAATAGTGGATACATGAAGGATAGATACTCATCTGCACTCAAATTCCAGATTGGCGATTAACTAATTAAGTCATTATGTGACTTCAATGAATATAACTGCCAGCGCCATCGCTTTGCCCAGAGGGCAGAGCGGGGCGTCTGTACGTCCTGCACTTAGAGTCGCGGTGGAGCTAATGCCCTAACGCTGCCTCTCAGACGGGCAGTCTCGGCGACGCTGTCACGCTTGAGAACATACACGTTCTGATTTACAATCCTTTACGTTAATAATTTGTCGGAAATAGCAAGCGTCGTCAGATAATCAGATTATTTTGAGTTTGCATATTAATTAACAAGTTATTTATATAGAATAGACGGGACTCTAAGTGTCTACGGAAAGAGTTGAATTATATGAAGAGAGATGGAAGTGTTCGGCAGCACAGCTCCCTCAAGACGCTGGTGACGCGGTACTCCCAGAGTGGGGGTGTCAGAGTGAGTTAGCTTTCAAACGACGCTTCTCGATGTACTGTGGTAACCGTTGGCTGCGAGGTTCTAGACGATGTTCGTAGAGCCAAGCATATGCTGTTCGTATCGACGAGAATATTTTTTCGATGGCGGATCTTTTGCGAAGGTGATCGTAGGCCAAACGAACCCTTCTTCGTAACGTTTATTTAAACACGACGTAGGGTAGCTGAAGCGTAAACCACAACAGATTCCCCCCGTTGCATTTTTTTGTATCAAGCTCCTGCTTGATTATAATCTTCTTCTTGACCTCATCATGTGCGACTACAATGTCGAATGATGCTTAGTTCCGAGAATTCAGAGGTGAAGCAGACGAACGAGATTTGCTTAAATAAAAGCTCTGAATCGTTGGGTCCCTGTATAGTCTTGAGTGCAGTTAGTCCTCGGCGGACTATCGCTGCCTACATCTCAGAGCGAACCCATCTCTCGCCGTCGAGATCGCCACATGTAGCAGCAATCTTGAAGTTAAATAACTTCGGGAAATAAATAATCTTGGTTGCGCAGAGTCCAAGAGGGCTTCCAACCGATGAATCTCTTACAGAAGAATTTTCTCCAGGTAAAAACCCCATGTGGTCTAAGAAAGAAGTGGACGTTTTCCTTTAATACGGATGTCGCCATCTTTTACATTATCCGGTAGATAATGATAAACGCTGCCGTCTCATCGGTTATCTCGTCGCTATTCACAACATGTCGTAGCTCCACATTATTCTCCGATGTATCTTCATCCATCGTCGGTGCTTTCCTGATGTCGAAGTCCTGGGATTGCATCACGCCTGCCCGCTAACCAGCTGATGCTCGTACGCCAAGTGTGTGGGCCCGTGTGTGTGCCGTAGTTGTCTGTGGTGCTCGCTGCCGCTGTCTCCACTCCCCAGCCCTGTGCGCAGGTCCGAGATGTGAGTCACGCACACGACGTACGCCTGCGTCGCTGCCCCATCCATGGTTTTCACTGGTCCGAGACGCGCGTCTGCGATGTCGCTCTGCACAGCCAAGCACTGTGCATGCTTGGGATGAAGGTATGCGCGTCTCTTGTGAAGCCGTGTTGCAGACCCACGCGTTCGTTACACGTCCTCAGCGGCAATTAACTGGAAGTTCAATTTTTGGTCATTTGGTGATCTTATAGTTTCGAAATTTTCACTCCTTTCTTTGCAGGCATCCATTACATGCATCCACATTATAAGCATATCATTCAATCTGTTATTTCACGTTTACACAAAGGACATATTTCCTAGTTTAATTCCGTTCTTACTTAGACGTGGTACTAAATTATAATTCGCATAAGGAGAGAACACAAAATTTTCTAATAGCACAATAACACATCAACGTTGAATTTTTAAAAAGTGATAGAGCGGTATGACATTCGAATTAAATGGAATTAATTATTTTTTTTTAAATTACATTTACATTTTTCGTTATGAAGTTCTAATTTATAAGCATTGAACAAATTCTCAACTCGTAATTTCGTGATTTTCTTTTCTCATGAAGAAGCGATAATTTAGGTGAGCATGAATTACATTTCAGTATTCAGTTCGCGGTCGTATACAGTATAGTTATCAGTTGACTATAAATATGACAAGTAAATTAGATTGGCAAGATGAAGATGTTAAACTCTCACGTCATTACGTGTCATACAATTAAAATTACATCAAAATTTTGAGTGTTAAACATTTTATTTGAAGTCCAAATGTTATCACTTTGTTGCGTGCTTCTGTGTGAAGTTAGAATCAGCCATGCGTGGCCTAGTGGTAGTGGAGTCGTGTGGTTACCACTTGCTCGAGCGGAGGAAGGCTTGGAATGTCAAGAGGTATGGTAGGCGACCGAGGGTAGGCAAAAAAAAAACATTGGACAAGGCTCTTGGCCAGACGCGTTCCACAGCTCCCTTGCCTTAGCTCACAGCTTTCCCAACATCACACACCTCATTCACTCTCAACATTCTTCTCAACATGATAGATCACATGATAAAACATTGCCTTGAAATTTAGATATGGACGTGAGAAATTAAATTGTCAGTAGATTACAATTTTTTTGTATAATCAAATTTTGTACGTATTATCAAATTTATGATTGATGTGGTGTAAGTAAATTTTTTATTATTATTGCTCGGAAAATTTTTCTAACTGAACTAATTTTTCTTTCAAATGAGCCTCCTTCAGTGGATAAAACATCATTGAATTTTTAACAGGCATTCTATTGAAAGTTTTTACCTATAAATTAAATTTTAGAAATTTTTCAAATTTTATTGCAGTGACGTTAATTTTACATGTATAGTTTTGAATTTTGAGATTCTGAACGAGCGAAGATCACAAAGTTTGAATTTTCAACGTAAATATGAAATTTGAATACGTGGCGATATGACTGAGCTGCTGCATGAGCTTCTCACGTCGAAACAAATGGCGTCCGAAGTTTCACAGCTCGTAGATGAATTTTCACAGCATTCTGTTCTAATTAATTACTCGAATATAGTAATTCTGTGAAATAGTTAATTGAATGAAGTTTGACTTTAATTTGGTAAATCGTCTGTAATTAAATGCTTCGTACATTGGGTATTTCCAAATACATAGACAATTAAAAACATACAGTGATATAAATGAAATAGAAATTTAGAATAGGTTAATAATTGGACTAATTAACATACAATGGGCACAGACATGATTAGAAATGGCTAACCTGAAGCATGACAACTCAAAGATAATAAATCACAATAGAAATAAACGCATAATTAGACACCTGAATAATTACGTAGCAATAAACAATGGTATGAAATAAATGGGTTCACAATAGACACAATAACGGCAAATAGTCTAAACGGGCAAAATAGTTAAAATGGGTACAATGATAAATTAGATGAACTTTCTAATGACAACATTAATTTGGCCAATCGCGTTAATTTTTTATTTTTGATTTAATTGGTAGCGTGGAAAAGCTATCTCTTACGGAGCGTGAGCACGGCGAGATCAAATAAAAGTCCTAAAACTTTAATATCGCACTCCGCTGCCACCATTATAATGATCGTTCCTCGCTGTTAGTTCTTTTATCGTATTCATAAGTCATTTATTTCCGATGATGTATTTTTCAGTATATTTCTGATGTTACTCTGTCATTAATATTTTCTGATGTCATTAATTTCTGATTATTATAGGGTAAATAATTACAAGGGATTAAATAAACAGGCTTCCAAATTCTTTGTTTAATATAGAAATGATGACTGGATTCAAATTAGTTGATTCAAATTAGTTAACACAATCGATGGACAGGAATTTATCTATAAGTTCATATCGAGGTATGGCCTCGTTACTGAATCAGTCAGCAAAACAGAATATATAATACATAATGTGAAATTACGCATACATCCTAGATACAGAATATCACTTCCTACGTTGAAAGCGAATGCCGATCCCTACATGTGAGACAACTAGAATTGAATGATAATAGTGGATACATGAAGGATAGATACTCATCTGCACTCAAATTCCAGATTGGCGATTAACTAATTAAGTCATTATGTGACTTCAATGAATATAACTGCCAGCGCCATCGCTTTGCCCAGAGGGCAGAGCGGGGCGTCTGTACGTCCTGCAATTAGAGTCGCGGTGGAGCTAATGCCCTAACGCTGCTTCTCAGACGGGCAGTCTCGGCGACGCTGTCACGTTTGAGAAGATACACGTTCTGATTTACAATCCTTTACGTTAATAATTTATCGGAAATAGCAAGTGTCGTCAGATAATCAGATTCGATTGAGTTTGCATATTAATTAACAAGTTATTTATATAGAATAGACGGGACTCTAAGTGTCTACGGAAAGAGTTGAATTATATGAAGAGAGATGGAAGTGTTCGGCAGCACAGCTCCCTCAAGACGCTGGTGACGCGGTACTCCCAGAGTGGGGGTGTCAGAGTGGGTTAGCTTTCAAACGACGCTTCTCGATGTACTGTGGTAACCGTTGGCTGCGAGGTTCTAGACGATGTTCGTAGAGCCAGGCATATGCTGTTCGTATCGACGAGAATATATTTTCGATGGCGGATCTCTTGCGAAGGTGATCGTTGGCCAAACGAACCCTTCTTCGTAACGTTTATTTAAACACGACGTAGGGTAGCTGAAGCGTAAACCACAACATAGGTTTTTAGATGCAAACGGTCACGAATTAGAGGTGGCCTAAAATTTACCCTATTTTCAGGGAGAAAGAGTGTGTTCAAATTTGAGTTCGCGAAAGAGATCGGAGTTTAGCCCTCCGTTGGAACTGGTAATGAAACTCCTCCTCACGATGCTATGACAGCGACAGTGAAAAAATCGAACGCTCGTAAGTTTTCGTTCAAAAAATTTACAACATGTAAGCTCAGTTTAAAATCTGTGTGATTAATTACTGTATGTCATTGTTGTTGTTTCGGAGTGCGGATCGTAAAATATTTTAATGAAAACAATGCCCCTTGTGTCATGCCCAAGAGAAACAAGCCCTACTGAAGTAAAATAGAATTACAAAAGTTTCATCATATGAATAACAAGTAATCATTAACGATAACGTACAATATCAGAAAATGATGTTACCAATTTGAGGGATGAGCTAACATTATTGACTAAGTTTACACTCGTCTGCCAAAAATAGGTCATCGCAAGAGACATACACAGAGCTCGATCAGCTGCCCAATAATTGTGACGATAAACAGAGCAACCCCTCGTAAATGGATTAAAAGTCAACTACATCATCGCCGCATGTATAAAATTTTAAATGCATCCGACAGAAAAATTGTAGGATGCGATAAGCCTAATTTGAAAAAGTTGTCCAGTCTAAACGTGTGTAGCTTTGAAAATTTCATACATCGTAATGATGAATCTCATATCCCTATTAATGTCCATCCTTAATGCCGCACTTTACCTACGAGGCTCTTGTACAGTACGCCAAAGAGACATTTTTTCAGATGTATATATTTAACAAAATTTACTTTGCCATCAGATCACCATAACATTAAGAGAAAGCATAAATGTCGCTCAATATAAAGTGAAACTTGCTAACTTGCTAAAATCTTCGAATATGATTCACGAAATATATTATAAATTTTCTTTCTTTCTCATTGGAGTTTTATTTAATTCATTATCAAACCATCCAAGCCCCTACCCAAGTAAATCGAACAACCCAACCCAAACAAATAGCGCCTAAGCGTTAATCGCTTTATCATTTCATGCACACAATTCTCTTGCCCAAATATGTGGTCATTTTTGCTTGCTCGATTACTTGGTCATTCATCCCTGTTCTCACCTTGTAAACTGGATGCCAAAACATTTCATGATGAAAGCAAAATTTTTTTGGAGCAGCAATTGATTTTTATAGATTGAAATTCGTTACAATGTTGCTGTAATAACCTACCAGTCTAGTATTTTACAACACAATTTGTACCATCATGTGGAAGTCTTCCCTGTAAGTGCTAGGTCATAATTGCATCATCGTACAGACTAACATTTAGCCTCAAGTGTTTGAATATTTAAAACAATTTAAACAATTTATTTACAACATGTGATACAGAGGTAGAATGTTTCTTAAGGCTAGTACAATGGTCAAACTAGAGTATAGCTACCTGTGGGCCCGAACAAGTTCAGCGACTTCTAGGGCATCCTACCATCACATTATTCTAAGGTGTACAACAATGTTTAACCTAATTCACTTAACCTAGTTTCGCAATAGACTGATCACTGTGATAATTGACATTTAA
>JACJUY010001199.1:129902-141516 GCA_014220935.1 Platorchestia sp. MABIK | reverse complement strand
ATTTGAAAAACCTTGTGGAGGACGTAAGCTTCCCGTACTAGATTCATTTACTGTTTCTGGGGGTTGTTGGACTTTGAATTCTCGATGTATTAATTACTTACTCTAAATAGAGCTCATAATTATGTTCAAATTAAAAGATTAAAAAATTCTCTCATAATTTGATTTTTCACGAATTTTTATCTAAATTGTAATGTGCACATGTGTACAATAAGCATGATTGACGCATTTGTACAATAAAATATCTATGTAGTTTAATTATTAATTTAAGCACATTTGCTTCATGCATAATTTAAGTATATAGATATTAAGATATCTTTATAATTTAATTATTAGTTTAAGCACATATGATTGAAACCTACTTTAGGCATATGCTTTTAAAATATCTTTACAATTTTAATATGAAAAAATCGTAAGTTTAAATCGTTGAATAAAAACACGATTAATGACATTAGACCCATTACTTTGCTTTTTGTTGTTCATAAGCCTCATTTGGGATATAGACGGACTACAATTAAATAAAAACGCTAATATTTTACTTTGACGCTGTTTCTAATAATAAATTCTGCTAAAAATAATATGCTCAATGCGAGTCAGCGGTTCACGTAAAAGTGATTATGGAAAAATAAAAAATTACAAAAAGTCAAGCTTAAATACTCTAACTCCAAAAAGCGTCATTTTATTCGTGAATTGCATTATTAGCGCACCAAAAAATAGAACTTGAAAGCATGCATTTATTAATCTTTAAATTATAAAATTTCGATAATGATGTACAGGTTATGACTTGAACCTGTAATTTAGATGGGCTAACATTTAAACCTCTTTCTTTCAGGGCTTAACATTTAAACATTATTATTTGCGTTGGGGTTAAATTTCAAAGGTTGTCATTCATGTAGTGGGTGACATTCAGACATCATCAATATAGAGGGCTAACATTCAAACATCAGTTGTATAGAGGCTGACATTTAAATATTATCATTCATGTATCACCTTACACTTGAACATTGTCATTCTTATAAGAGTTAACATTCAAAGATCATCATTCATATCAGGGCTAACATATAAAGTTCATCTCCATGATGCGGCGTGAAGCACGAACATTGACACAAATTTTTAAGAAATAAATCCTTTTATTAACGGAGTGCAATCTTATAATCAGATTTAAAAGAGACTGTGATGTTACACTGCACACATTCAGTGCACTAAACTTGTAACGCATGAAATACGAAAGCGAATTATCGCTTTAAAAGTTAATCAAGCCTCGAGAAAAAAAAAACTTTCCGCATCAGCATTTGTTGAAGTGAACGATTATTCACGGAGTAAATCCGAAAAAAAATCCAAGAGGATTGACATCATAAATGACTCATTAATTCAGGGAATACGAGGGCCGCATTCACTCAGGAAATTCCGGCGAACAGCGTTCATTATAAGACCGCACGCTCGTGAACCTCCTGTGATTAAGTTGTGCAATGATTTGTGAAATTAATATGCTTCAAGTTAACCTATTATAGAACATTAATGTCCTGCCCCGGCGTATTCACTGCTGAAATTAGCATGCATGAAGTCAATTTCAGAAGGGACCATTACATGTACGAAATATCGTGGCGCCCGCAACACGCACAACCACAATTTCAGAAGGGAGCATTAAATGTACGAAGTATCGTTGGGCCCACAACACGCACAACCACAATTTCAGAATGAATCATTTATAACTCCTCAAACAGAAAGCCTGAAATCTCTTAATCTTATAGCCTAAATTCTTGCAATTTTTTTTTTGCGTAGAAAAAATCCCGAGAAGAGGGAGAAGAAGAATAATAATAAGAAGAAAGAGTTGTACCTGTATCGAAGGGAGTTCGAACCAGCGCTGTCGAAGGTAGAGCGTCACGCTCCTTAGTTCGCTGGAATGTGTGCGCACATCATTAAAGCAATGGACAAATAATGGCCGGGGACTAGAGACTTCATGACGATACTAATATTTGGAGTCATTCTATTGCTGCGAAGGTTTGCTGCCATGCTGATATGCGAGAGCCATCGTAAATTTACAGTCTTATCAAAGCTGTTCATGTCAGCATCGGTGCGTGACGCGGAGAAACTTCTCGGAGCAGACGAAGCGTACGACGAGAATCGCCTCTTCTTCTTGTGCAATTGTCGCATAGCAATTTGCGATAAAATATGAAGAGCTGATTCTCTTCACCGTTCCACATACTTTTCCGTACTTTCTTCTAATGGAAAAGATACGCGTATATGGGCATGAGCGAGTTTTTGCGACGTCTGCGTCAGCGACGGAGATTGTTCAGTCAAGCTTTTATGTGAATGGCTCACTGAACGGGAATGGCATTCTCACTGAATGGCTGATAATGGGCTATTAGATCGCATAACAGGAGAGACTCAACTTCGGTAGCAGAGCAATGCCTCTTATCGGGGCGCATTCAGCTTGCATTTCGTACCATCTGAAATGCTTCTTGGTTTCGAAGACCTCGTGTCACCTGAACCATTATAAATTTACTCAATTAAACACAAAACAGTGTTTTTTTTTAGCGATAGGCGCTCGTCTCGCAGAAATCATAAACTAAATTTAATGACAGACTGGAAGTCGTGGGGCAAGAATCCCTTCAGCAGATAAAGCTTGAGGAAGAAAACGGGCGTCCGAGACCAGATGTATCTCTGTGGTATGAGACAAGCTCCTGTTTGTGTTCCGATGATGACAGTTAATTTATTTACGGACTGTTTAAACTGGGCTGAGCGTATAATGAGTCGGGGGCATAGCTGGTTCTGGCATTCCGGGTGTGGGGTGCAAGTGCGGGAAAGGTCTTCTCGAAAATAGACCTTACAACCGAGCCTTTAGGCGCAAATGAGCGTTCTCACCGCCGAGTTTAGCTGCAGAAATTACACTAGGTTGTCTGCGGCTCAACTTGCAGGTGGAACTTGATGTTATACTCGTAACTACACGCGATACTGAAGTGAGAAATGATATTAATTTATGAAAATGTCGTGTGGGAAAATATTGGTAATCCACGAGATTATAGCAGAGGAAAATGATAATATAGAAAAATAAAAAGGTGAGAAATGCTTTTATCCCCGAAAATACAGCGATGGGAAATATTAAGCCTTTGAGACATCCAGGCGGAAAATATTCACCCCCCTACACTAGTTTTAAAAATGCGCCTGCAAAATGTGATTAATTCTAAAATACGAGTACGGGAGGGAATTTCAAAAAACAACAAATTCTTTGTAAATGCAGAATTTTGAAATTTTGGAAATTTAAATCTGCAAAGGGGGAATTTTTAAACATCTATAATTTTAATGTACAGAGGTGGATTTCCAAAATATTTTTAATGCTAAAATACGGAGGTGGAATTAAAAGAATTGTTCAACCCGGAATATAAAATATCGACGAAAAAGAACTGAAAATATTCATATATCAACACAGACGACTGAAATGTTGACTTCACTGCGTTCAGGTTTTAGACACGAACAGGCATTAAAGGAGCAGTAGTAGTGGTAGTGGTAGTGGTAGTGGAAGTAGCAGTAGTAGTGGTAGTGGTAGTGGTGGTAGCAGTAGTAGTGGTAGTGGTAGTAGCAATAATAGTAGTAGTAGTAGTGGTCATAGTAGTTATATCGGTTCACTGCACATTTCAGTTACTCAGATTTTATCCCACTGAAAACCTCTCGAATTCCGAACAGCCCGTAAAACAAAGCTAGAACATAAAATATTTACATTTCCCTGACTGCCAGTACTCAACCATTCATTTTGTCATCATTTTTTATGAACGTCTTTTTCGACGACCGAATTTAGTCTTTCTTGTGCCAACCAAGTTTCGGTTAGACTTGTTAAAGCGTAGTAAATTATCTTACAGCGATTCAGAAATCTCCTGCACCTTCTTAGGTTTAAAATTTGACTCGAAGAAATTGCTTTTTGGCTTCATTCGTTCACTTCAAATTTAGGAAATTTTTCGAGAAAATGTTGGCAGACGAGAAGTGGGTTGCAACATCGCTCGTCTGGTGTGGCGCATATGAGCTTAAGAATCGTCGCCGGCGGCAGTTCAACGAAGTAATATGGGCAGGTCGCCGCAGTACTTCAGATGGCGACCGAGGCTGCTGTGTGGCTGCGTAAAACTGAGCCAAATGTTTTATTATCACCTCTGTGGCCACTTGCGCTCCGCGGAGCTACTGCAGAGAAGTGAGCATTTTTGCGTAGCCGCTGCGCAGCGCCGGCGCTGCCAACCCAGTCAATGATGCGCTGACAAACAGTGGCCTGCCCCAATCACGATGGCAGTTTTTAGCTGGTTTATTGAGTTCCAATATTACGTAACTTGTGTCCTATTTGCTGCAAGTTAATGCTTTCGTCATGAATAATCGTTCGGGTTAAATTTTTTGCCATTGGATCGGGAATTTTCATAGAAAAATATTTGATTTTAGAAACCTCAGCTCTGATGTAATCTTCGGCCATTGGTGCATGGAAAAGTACGTGAGAAATATTCAAAACGAATTTTATTTTTAAACTAGCGTGCACGGCCCGCCAAAAATGACGGGATTCAATACCTCTCTTGAACAAACTTTCCAGACGTGGATGACTAACAAATATATCCATCCTAACAGTACCCGTGATAAAAAATATAATTGTACTTGCGCACTGGGGAAACTCGTATCACAGATACGGCCATTATGGCTATCTTTATGAGCGTGACAGAGAAATGGAAGAAGCGGAACCAAAACAAATAAACCAAGGGTATTGTTAGGCAGCAGCAGGACCCGTGGAAATTCCTCGGACCCGTAAAAATTCCTAGGTGGACCTGTGTAAAAATTCTGTCAATATTACCTATCCTACGCTAACCTATCAAATCCTAATCTAACCAAACCCATCCTAAACGGACACATCCTGATACGATTCAAACATATCAATGCATGTAAAGGCCATCTTTTAATGTTACACTGAGGAATTCGGTCTCTATGATGCCGCAAACTCAGACATCCTATGTTTCTTAAGAAGCGGACACCAAACAAATAAATAAATAAATATGTAAATGAACACACAACGGGTATTATTAGGTTAGATGATAGCTCTAGCGTTATGCTATATATTTAAAGAAAAATTTTCGTATTTCTTTGACATTTTGAATTGAAGCTACACTATTTTGATCACAACTTAGTTTCAAATTCATTTTGCATTCTGTTAATTTCCATTGAAGACAAATTTTGACCTAAACCCCACCTTGCTTCCATTTGTAGATATGTTGACTCTTGGACAATTGACTGTTTTCGGACATCCATGGATGTTAGCGGTCATCCTGTCCAATTTGTGAACATTTTATAGAGTATGCAAGTCTCAATAGAGTATGCAAGTCTCAATAGAGTATGCAAGTCTCAATAGAGTATGCAAGTCTCAATATAGTGTGCAAGTCTCAATATAGTATGCAAGTCTCAATAGAGTATGCAAGTCTCAATAGAATAGCACACATACACTCGCACTCATACGAGTACACACATACACACGCACCATACAGGCACACACGCAGTACACTCGCACAGATAGTACATTGACACTTTTTATCACGTCGACACAGATGCTTGTTCTCCAAATCGTGAATCATGCGAGACTTCCTTCTTATGTATTGTTGTGATGTATCTCGTACATCTCGTTATGATGCATCTCGTACATCTCGTAATGATGTATCTCGTAC
Organism: Platorchestia sp. MABIK; assembly: GCA_014220935.1. NCBI lineage: Eukaryota > Metazoa > Arthropoda > Malacostraca > Amphipoda > Talitridae > Platorchestia > Platorchestia sp. MABIK. Next base: position 135,838 of record JACJUY010001199.1, on the reverse strand, counting down.
AACTCGTTGTGATGTATCTCGTACATCTCGTTATGATGTATCTCGTATCCCTCGTTATGATGTATCTCGTACATCTCGTTATGATGTATCTCGTACATCTCGTTATGATGTATCTCGTATATCTCGTTATGATGTATCTCGTATCCCTCGTTATGATGTATCTCGTACATCTCGTTATGATGTATCTCGTATATCTCGTTATGATGTATCTCGTACATCTCGTTATGATGTATCTCGTACATCTCGTTATGATGTATCTCGTATATCTCGTTATGATGTATCTCGTACATCTCGTTATGATGTATCTCGTATATCTCGTTATGATGTATCTCGTACATCTCGTTATGATGTATCTCGTATATCTCGTTATGATGTATCTCTTACATCTCGTTATGATGTATCTCGTACATCTCGTTATGATGTATCTCGTGTATCTCGTTATGATGTATCTCGTGTATCTCGTTATGATGTATCTCGTGTATCTCATTATTCAGGTACATTTCCAGAGCTGCGTGCGTTTTGCGATGAACTTTGTGATAATTTCCGTGGTTTGAACCTCGGAAAACATGAACACGTGGGCATAGATTGGTGCAGCTGCTGTTCTGCCTTTAGAACATCTCAATTTATCACAATTGGCCGCAAAGCCAATATTGAAGATTTAATTCATATCTCAAGAGGTATTTTAGGGTAAATTCTGGAGAAATTTAACCAAGGACAAGAACAAATGGGACAGCATTGCAAGCGCGCTAAGCGATAAAGGGTAAAATCAATCGATATAAACAGAAATGTTTTTTATCTCTGGTACCTGGTTTGATCACCCTGTCGCTTCTATTTGTCAGGGCTGTCAACATCATATATTAAACTACGAATTAACATTCGTCTCACGATAAATTAATTGAAGGAAGCACACACAAGCAGAACGAAGACCGCTGGCGAGAATGGGTCGCTTTTTGCCCCGAATTTTTCGATTGCGCTGCTATCTGCCCTGATAACAGCAATGGCATTCCAAGTTGTTTGTCATGAACGAAAAAAGTAATTTATTAGCGCATAAACTTGAGAAACGTGCTCAGAATAAATTGATTTTTAACATACGAAATTTTCCCTTCCTCGATACTTGAGGCATCGTATCACTGATACAAATGGGGGCCATAGAATGTAGTCCACCGCATCAAGTATTGGAATCAATACTTTGTACGTCAATCATCGCTTAACTCGGCATCGTCTCCTGTGAAACTCAACTCATGCGGATCAAAATGGGTCCCTGCTGTCCATAATTGAGATGAAGTGTCGTTTCAGTATAACTTTTGTCCGGATATGTTGAGGTTCGCCTAATGTTTATATTGTGGAACTTGAAGATTGTCTATACATTTCATGATACATACCTTCTTGAGAAATACATCTTGACGTGACTAAATAGTTTAGGTTTAATGTCATATTCGACTAAGCGAACTCATGTCGTTCTTGAGTAGCATTTCAAGTCGCCAGTACGCAAGAGATTGTTAAGGTTGAATTGGATACAAAATAGATAATGGACTTGGAAATAATGGTCTATTTGCGATTGTTAGGGTGAAATTGGTTACGGAATAGGAAAAATTGGCTTCGCGATAATGAACTATTTACGAAGCGGATGCATCAGATGGATGAATTGGAAATCAAATAGAAAAATGGCGCGGTAATAATTAAATTTTTACTATTTTAAAAATTAGGTTCGTTCACTTTTCATGAGAATAGTAACAGCTTCTACTGATATGTGAGCAGTAGGAAAAATGACGATTGTGATTTAAAAAACAATACTTGAAACTAAATCAGCTGCAATTTCAGTCAAGTTTGCAAAATTCAAGTCATATATTAATTTTGGTTACCTCTCACTCTCATTAATGTGTGTAGTGTGTGACGCGGGGATCAGATCTCACAAAATGTAATAATTACAATATAAAGAGTTTCACAGCACTTATAAGACGATCTTTGCTCGTCATAAGATGATCTTTACCCAGTGGTACACAAATGTCCCAATGGGCGAGGAACGAGCTAAACTAACCATAATAAAACAGATTATAAAGGTCAGGATATTTGACGTGTGGATAAATTAGGAGAGGGAAGTAGGAGTTTAGCTGGTTTAGGTTAGGTTTTAAGCTGCAAAAAACCTCATGATTTTTTCACGATCCGGCTGATTTTGCCGACATGTGGAAATACTCCTGCTCCTTCCCACAATATACTGAAAGTCCCAGATGCTATGTCAATCATTCACTGCCTAAAGTTTTGAGACATGCTTAAATTTTAAACCGCTTTTGTATCTTTGGTTTTGTTAAGGAAATGCGCTTGATTTGTTGAAGTTCACTCTTCAACTTCATGGACAATTGAGCCAATTTATCATACACTCTTCATTTCACTAACGAGGTGTGATGGTCATAAAAATACTGCAGTTCTTACCTCCGAGTTCGATAATTTGTTACAAGTTTTCTGTGTGATGAAGTTGACGATTTGAAAGTAAATAGTAAGTTAGCATACATGTGGCGCAACACACACGCATTGAAATGAGCACCAAAAACCTTTTTATTTACAATAAACAACTTTTCAGATGAAGGTTTTTTGAACAACCGATTTCGGTCGAAATTTTTGCATGTTACCATTATTTCTAGCAAAAATTTGGATAAAAAGAGCACTCAAAATCTGACAACATTACAGGTCTGCCAAATGCAGGAGGATTTTTTATGGTCACTCATTCCCAATTCATTTCGGTGGCCGAATATTGTTTCAATAAAGATTTAACTTGGGCATTTTGGCCCAAAAAACTGGTAAATCAAGATCGTAAGTTTTAAACGAGTGAAGTTCTGTTCAGTAGGTGAATAACGATATTTTCTTCACTCATCTCAATGATCTCAGCAACGTTAGGTGCGTTCAGTGCTACGATCACAAGGAGAGACTTTCCAGGTATTCCGCTTCTGAGGTTTGGCTGATGATCACAAACGTGTGCCCATTTAATGACTAAGTTAACTCGAACCCTCACAGGAGTTCTTGGATTTATGGGCTAGAAAGCTCAAGATTTGATGATCTTCTAAATTTTCTATAGACTAAGAATTTAGAATTAGATTCGTATTATTGTTTTTGATTGCAGGAGCTTATCATCACAACATTTAACGTGGTCACCTAAGTCTTAGTTACTGCTCCCTTCTTCATTGTCATAATGATGGCCCCCTTTTCCGTCTACCTTACGTGATCTAAATCATCTTTACTCTCCTATTCACCGTCACAACGCCAGCCACAAGTTGGCTCCGGTATTGTTTGATGTGGATCATCCCTACATTTCTTTCACCAATCTCCACCAATATAGTCCATTACTACTTCATTAATCACAAGTGTAATAGAACAGAAAAAATTCAATCACTGCGTGACCTAACAAACAATTGGAACGTCACCTGCCTCAGAACATTGCTAACGCTACTCTTTTGTATTGCAGGCGCTACATCGCCAATGTCTGCACGAAATTTCCCGGCTTCGTTTTGGAACAGCAACTACACGAGGGCAGCAAGCGGGGGACTCGCTGGACACTTGGGGGTACACGGCACCCACACGGACCTGTACGACCCCTACCATGCCAGCCTGCACAGCCTGCAGAACACGGGCCACCACGACCCCTGGACCACCTATTCTCTATCTTCCCAGGTGAGCTACAGGACCACTCGCACTCCTTGTTGAAATTAGGGTAGGTGTCATGTTGTGCTTGTTGATCTGTTTGCCGGAGTTTGGTAGGTTTTAGGTTGTACGTACAAGGATATTATTTGTTTGTTGAAGTTAGGGTAGGTTTTATGTTGTGCTTGTTGATCTGTTTGCCGGAGTTAGGGTAGGTTTTAGGTTGTAGGTACATGGATATGATTTGTTTTTTGAATTTAGGGTAGGTTTTAGGTTGTAGGTAGTATTAATTGTTCGCATGTGCGAACAAAAAATATCGGTACATAAACACTTGTTTGTAATTTCTTTTTTGTTTCTTCCATGAAGTGTTTTACTTACAATGCCTCCATGTTTTTTACATGTTTTCCTTCCATGCAGTTTTTCACTTACAGTGCTTCCATTTTTTGTGTTTTTCATTTATAAAGTGTTTTACTTACAACACTTCTATATTTTTTACATAATTTCCTCCCATGAAGTGTTTTACTTACAGTGCTTCCATTTTTTATGTGTTTTTGATTTGTGAAGTGTTTTCCTTACAATACTTCTATGTTTTTCATATGTTTACCTTCCATGAAGTGTTATGTCTTCTATAGCGGGAAGTTCTCCCCGAGTTTTGGTGTTACTCGAGTTCCCTAAGCCGAGTGACCATGTGACATCGCCCTCTATATTTCTCATTCTTAAACTTACCTTCCCATTAGGCCAAAGTTTAAAATCCAACAAACCAAATCAGGATTTGGTTTACATAGTTCGGAAATCTTCCATTGTGGGTCACCATGTGAGTACCAAGACTTAAACAAATCTCTTGGCATTAGAAAAGTTCTTATTAACATATAAATTCCTAGTAATCATTGGAATTTAGCTATTCCATTTCATTATTAGCTTGTTGAACTCTATTGAAGATATTCTGATATTTTCGATAATTATTTAAAATCCATGGCATAAAAACAGTTAAGGAAGGAGGAGCAAGAAGAGAAGTTTCCTCTCTAAGCAGTTGAGTTTTCTCAGTAATATTTCCATCCTCCAAATATGAATCAATGAATGAGTTGCTAGATTGAAATTCAGTAATTTATTTTCTCAATAATACTTCCATCCTCCAAATATAAATACATGAATGAGTTGCTAGATTGAAATACAGTTGTTTAAGATAACGACGCACTGTAACTGCTATTCACTATTGCAACATTTTGAGCGTTGAAAATAAACATGATTTCCAAAGATGTTAACAAAAATTGTCAACACGAACAATTTACGTATAAAATGCATCTCATGTTCGATCAACGGCAGAAATTCTAAACAATTCATGATGCATAAAAACGTACTAATCGCGTGGCAAACAAGTTTATTTTACAACTTCAGACTGAGTAGGTGAGTGGTTTTTGTACCAACTGAGACTTTAAACAGAAATGCAAATTTTCCCGCATGACTGATTTCTTCGTTGTTAGTTTACTTCAGCAAATTTTTGCTAAACGCATCGTTTTGTGATAATAAAATTTACTGTTCTTGAGTCAGACGTACGTGAGTTGTACTTGCCGTGCGCTGTTTGTGAGAGTTACTGAGTGAGCTTGGTGATCAAAGCATCTCTTCTGTAGGTCGACGCCTGGTTCACTCTTTAGCTCTGCCACGGTTTGATATCATCAGTTTGTCAATGAAGTTTTATTCTTTAGTTATATTTTGTTGTGTTGTTAATATTTGAATGATAATGAGGAATAGTTAGAAGCCTTTAATTTTGACCTGCTAACTTAGTTTCTGTTAACGCACTTACTGCCGCAGTCACAGCAGATGATGATTTATTCAATATTTTTCCCTCTCATGACAACCCTATCTGGGGTCATATGGTTTTTGGTTATTTCCCTTTCTGTGTTTTTTTCATTTTTAATTTAATGGATATGAATGAGCAAAATTGGAATATTAGTACGAAAAAACCAACAAACAAACAAAAAGTATAATAATAGTAATTTATCGGTTGACTATTTTCAGAGGGTATGCACTCTGCATTTCGTTGAGAGATGTTTTGAGTTTATGAATGAATAACGACTCTAAAATACGTAGGTCTAAGTTGGCGGTACAAGTATCTGATATTTCAAATTTACTTGTGTCAATAATCTGTTCACAGGAATCATTGCTGTGAACTGAGAGGTATGATACTAGAAACTGTTGTCTGATACTAGAATGAGTAGGAGAGGTAAGCAAGCGACCTGTACGATGACTTCGACCTGCATGTTCAGCAACCCTGAAGTAAAGTGCTCGGTGGGTGGAACCCACATTCT
>JACJUY010001199.1:114979-125356 GCA_014220935.1 Platorchestia sp. MABIK | reverse complement strand
GTCTAAATGTTGTCCGCAGTACACCTTTGAAACAATGAAGCATTTTAACAGTGTGGCAGAGTGGGATTTATTTAGGAGTGAAAAAATCACTCGTGGATTTTATTTTATCGCTCGGTCAACATGGAGGTAGAAGAGAGGGTGAACTTTATTTGAGTTTCCCTGTTGAGTTACCGCAGTGTTCGAACTTCGATTTTTTTTCGTTTCTTTTTGGCGAATTCACATCCCTCGATCCAAATTCCAGAGACTGTGAGACGATGCACGATTAAAAAGAGCGCTAATTTCAGCCACAACAAAAACTTCGCTGTGTTTTCCCACTGGCCACCGAATCCTGACTTCCAGCGCGGCATGGAAATATATTACAGATTCCAAAGCACGCCATTTACACACCCAGTGTAGGCGATGGATAAGACAAAAAAACTTTGTGTTCAGTAAATTAAAGTGAGTCGGGAAGAATTATTGTCGAGATTTTCAATTACCAAATAATCAATGTCAGACACTCGATTTTAGTTTTATTGTAAACATTTTTCCGTTAAATTCCACCACATAAATTCGTGTTTGGTCTGTCTGTACGAATACTTTTAGCTCGGATGCACATAATATGAATTTTTGTGCAGTGTGCGAGCGGCCAGTCAAAAGTTTCAGGTGTAGATTTATTCACAGATTTTGTGCGCATCTCATAGGAAAAATGTTAATAACACTCTTTTAGCTTTACTGAGCGGTGGTGATGCACTTCTTTGGAAAGATGTTTTTGAAGTTGATCTAAAACTTGAAATTAATGCTTACGCGAAGCATGTTTTCCGCTTGCTCTTAAAAAAATTCGTCTAAAATATTTCAAACAAGTTTTTTTCTTCTACGCTCACTAATTATCTCGTTCACTTTAGCAGGCAAAATATTCTTATTCAATGTTTTCCCGTCAGATTTTTTCCAATGACCGAAAATTATGATTTATTGATAACCAGATAGATTTACTGAGCTAAGCCCTTCGTTGTCGATAAGTTCATCGTAGGCGTTGAAATTCAGAAAGTGGGTCATGCCAAATTAGCTAGATCAAAAGAAAGATATCGAACATATGGCAGGCATATCATTTTACAACGCTAGGTATTTTTCGTTCGGCCACAAAAAATTTGATTATTTGTTAGGCAATCATTACTCAACCATGATATTACAAAGTCAACCCATAGAAAACTCATCGAAAAATGCAGACTTGGAAACACTGAGTGTTTGCAGAATAGAGAGCACTTATGATAAAAGTGAAATTACCAGTAAATATCCATAAAATACTGTATTATCTTGCATGCGCTAACTTTTCTTATTGAAAGTGAGTTTTCTGCGACAGTTGATGCCGACCTCTGAACAGAAACTTCATTTTATGTTCCACTAGAACTACACTGCCTCAGGCGCGGAGATTGGCATTGTTTCGTCTTCCACCCCCGGCTCAGGGAAGTCCGATTTAAACACAGAACCAAAATATTTTTTCTTCTTACGTATAAACTTACAGAAGTCAGTTGACGTTCTCGATTTTTGAACTTATTTTGCCAAAACAAATAACCATTAGTGTTATATTTAGGCTGTTGTATGGGAGAAAATAATGCAAAATTTACAGTCGACCATCTGTTGCTAAAGTATGTAGATGCAGAAATGTCTAATCTTACGAATTATCATAACTTATTGACATGCAGTTTTTTTGGTTTTCCTCTTTTCAGGTACCGTTTAAGAAATAACACCAAGAGATTCACTGCCAAAGAGAGGCTAAATGATATATACAAAACACTCCTTGGGAAGGGGTGGGTTGTTGCAGGAAACTCATGTCACTTGGAGATAGCTGAAAAAACGTGTTTGTCAAAGATTATTGTTGTATATTCTTGAAATAACGTGGAAAATAAATGCTGATGAAATCTTGCTGTAAAAAAGTACATAAGTAAATTAAAATTGACTTTGCAGATGGTGGGAAAAGAAGGCTCAAGAGCAAATCTACGGGGCAGAGTGATAGGTCAAACGTCAATCAACGCTGGCAAAATGGAATGCCACCGCGAAAGATCGTTCGGATTAATGAACTGACGCCTAAGGAGAGCTGCATGAGTCGTGTGATGTGTACGAAATGTGGTGTGAAATGCGGGATGAAAATTATGTGGCAAGTGCCTGTCGTACGCACACACTGTTGAGAAAACACCCATGGTAGGATGTGTCCATGCCATGGTGATTTTAATTGAGGATTTGTAAAGGGGTTAGTGGCCGGCCAATAATTATAACCAATCATTATTAGTATGTCTTTAATTAGGGTCGAAGTGCTAGGATGTTAATTCAAGGTAGTTGTATTGAGTATCAATCAATACGTATCAGCCTTTGGGTGTCTCTCGTATTGTCCGTTGAGGTCACACTATTTGTATAAGGATGTCTGGTTTTGAAACATAATTTCGTGAGGATTCAATCGTATTATGTACCTTACTTGCTGAGGCGACAGAAGTCACATTCGAAGAGAGCCAAATGGAAAATTGCGTGCTCAAGTCGGGTCTTCAAACTTTGTGAGTCCCGGGATACTTTTATGTACCATTATCCCGGGACTTTTATGTACTTTGTAATCATTAACATGTTTACCATGTCTTCTTGCATTTTTGTTGTTTGTATTCTCATATGTATTTCATGCCTTGGAAGTGATGTCATTCCTCAAACCCGAGCATTAGTTTCCTTCGTTGATGCAAATTAACGAGGGGGCGAACGCCTCGAGACACGTTTTAAAATCATACTGCAGTCTATAACAAAGTATTTCAAATCCAAAGTCCAAATGCCGGCATGTTGCTCCGGCAGCGGTTCCTCTTTGTTGCATTTCATGTGTAATACGGTTACTGCTGAGCTAAACAGCACTCCTGCGTGTAGTTGCATTAGCATAGCAACACACCTGCTCGCTGAGTGCAGCTGCCGACAGCTTGGCTACACACCTGCTCGCTGAGTGCAGCTGCCGACGGCTTGGGAACACACCTGCTTGCTGAGTGCAGCTGCCGACAGCGTGGAAACACACCTGCTTGCTGAGTGCAGCTGCCGACAGCTTGGAAACACACCTGCTTGCTGAGCGCAGCTGCCGACAGCTTGGCAACACACCTGCTTGCTGAGTGCAGCTACCGACAGCTTGGCAACACACCTGCTTGCTGAGTGCAGCTGCCAGCAGCATCTGAGGGCGCGTGTAGCGCCGGTCTCCGGGGAACTTCATCAAGGCAACCATTAACTAATGGGCTGCGGCGGCTGACCGTCATCAAACACTGGTCGATGGACGACCATCATTTATTTTTTTCCAAAGGGGCTGGTGTCCAGGTTGTCAGCTCTTTTATCACAGTGATTTTGCAATATTTTCAAAGCGCCTATGCAAAACCATGAAGTTTTACACCTCGTTGAGTTACGGTTGGAAAATGAATTTGTGTATGTGTATTCTTACATAGAATTCTTTGCATGCAAAGAATTGAAATCATGTTTTAAACCCCTGAAATTCTCGTCTATTTCAACGGTAAGGACCTAAGTAAAAGAAAAGTAGGCCAGCACTTAAAACAAGCTGGGTCTACTAAATGTCCATATTTGTAATAAAATAAGCAATGTTAAGAATGAGATTACTAATCACTTTCACCATCGTCGGAAGCTCCGTGTCTCATTTTGATGATTTTTTGAAAAGCTCTTCAAATTTTTGTGTGCTATGAATATCTTGTAAATTTAATTGCACTAAGAATTTTCCAAACCGTAACACTGCACTTGGGTTTTAAGCTCATAAGACAAGCTTATTTCTATGTAATGGAACTAAAGCCGGCATAAAATGCCCTGACCCGTTCATACCAAGCCTTATTAAACCTTCTCTCTCTACTCTACGGTTTTCATATAGAAATAAAAAATCTAAAGCAAATAGCCTGGAAATGTTGTTAAATATATTTGCGGATTTTAAGACGTGCTCCGCGCTTCGCACCTACACGCAGACAGTGATCTCTAAAAAATGAACTTTAGCTTAATGAAATTCCTCAACAGAAGGCCTGAAAAGTAATTGCTTATAATGATAACGATATAAAAATTTTGCAGCCTTTGATGTTGAAGCATGTTTGGTTGCGTTAGCAAATATGGGGTGGATAAATGTGGGTCTCATAGAAGGAAAGAGATTCATCTCTTGCAAAAATGTTTACCACTATTACTACAGAAATATCCGCTATTTAATAATGCACAATAATTATTGTTGCTCCCTTGATTGGTTAGTCCGACTCCCTGTCATGCACTTAGGGATGAATGACCGTATCTGTGATGGTTTCACCGGTGCGCAAGCACAAGAACAAATACTATTAGGATGAATATAATTGTTTGTCATCTACATCTGAAATATTAATTTTAGGAAAATATCGAGTCCTATCATTTTGGACAGGCCGCGTACTCTCTTATATTAAAAAAAGAGAACTTAGAATGTGCGGCTCGAATTTTTCTCAGTGACAAATTGTATTAAGCAGTATTCATTTCATTATATAGTGATTGTCATTGAACAGTTCAATGATAATTTCAAATGTCAATGCTAATCTAAATTGGGTCATAAATGAAAAATTGTTCCATGACAAGGACATATTGGCAATGAATATTAAAGGATTGAGTAATCAGATGTGTGGAAGCATATGATACATCATTAACTATATTGCCTGCAAGCCGTGGAAACGTTTAATGGACATGAAGCATCTGTGAACTGAAAATGCTTGGAGCACATTACCCGCATACTGTAGGGAAAATTAATATTGTAGATGCGTATACCAGAGCGTTTCTATAGGAAGAACGACTGAAAAGCTTTTTGATTGGCATAGTTGAACGAATTTGAAAACTAATAAAATGATTTAGTGACAGACAGTTCATTTCAGGATCAAACGATCCAACCGAGCTTTTCGCAGTTAATCAGTTCTGCAATAGAACGTTTAGATTTCAACTTTGTATTTTTGCTCTCCACTACACTGCGAATTTTTAGTTTTCACAACAAAATTCAGCTCATTGTTGAATTGAGTTATTGAATACCAGCATTCATAATCAAAACGCTAAAATGAAGCACTCAATGATGACACGTATTGATTGTTAAACGTTAGAAAAATCTGGCTCCCGCTCTTCTTTACATTGAAATTAATCTCAACTGTAACGGACGTGGCATTGATCATAGGTGGAATCTTCTTCAAAAGATATACTGTTTTACTTCAGTCGGACGTTGAAGTGACAAATATGTTTTTTAAAGTAAACTAGTAAAATCTTTTCACTATTGCTAGGATAAATTTTAACATGGTTCCACACAGATCTTTGTTTCAATTGCTGCAATTTCTAAACACAGTTACGAATTACTTAGTTCACAAATGAACTATATTTTGATGGTGGTTTTGAACATTTTTATCTGTTTGCTATTTAACAAAAGCAACGTTCGTCCTGCCGATGCTATATAATGTGATTGTAAATGCATGAAGGTGTGAATGAAGCTTCCACGAGGAGCACAAAGAATCACGCTGGTCCCAGGAAGATGCTTGGGCCGCCAGATGTGGCCTCCAATGAAGTCAGGCTTTTGATCTCGCCGCAAGTCGCGTTGCTGCGTACAGACGGATAACTGGGGCTAAGCGTCGAAGTTAGTCTTTCAACTATGGAAATGCAATCTACTGTTGTCAATCAGCAACATCCCCATTTCGGAACCTCATGAGTTCTACATAGACGCGCAGACTTAACATTTAGTGTGAAAAGAATGCTGATCCTGAACTAAGGAATATTATTGATAAAGTAAACATCGCAGAATATGGATATGAGCGTGGATTGGCATTTTTCACGTGTCATACAAGATTTTAACAGACGAATTTGTCACTTAACCGTAAATTTAGGCTGTCAAAATGCTGTAGTAAACTAACGCACTCTCGTATATATGCCCGGTGCGTCAATCCCTAACACTACCGATTCAGAACAATCCTCTTACGGTTTCACTCGGGCAGAGTGCTCTGTGAATTATTCATTGTGTAATGAAAGCGACTTTCCCACTCCACGCATGTTTGTTTCCGAGCGGTGTCGTGTGGGCAAAAAAGCCAAGATAGCTCGGTTGACGCAATAGATGAAGTTCACGTACACGTTTTCCTTCGACACTGACCCAAACTTCAGAAATTTGTATTTACTCATTCTTCATTTGCATCTTTAGACGAAAATGTTCATATTTCTTTGAGAAGACAGAGATCAACACTTGCATTAGTTGCATTGCGTATTTAACATTTCCAATTGACAAATATGTAGCCAAAGTCGACCTTCGCATTTATTGGAATATCTCAACAAATAAACAAGAAATATTTTGTCCAAATGAAGGAATTTTGCTCGTTGAAAATTTTTCTTATGCAAGTAAACACGACCCGTCAAAAATGGCGGGATTTCATATATTCTTTAAATAAATCATCCAGATGTGGATGGCAAACAAATATGTCCATCCTACTAGCACCCGCGATTAAAATATTCTTTGTTTCACAAAAGCGGTCATTACGCATCTTTTACACTTAGACCCCAATTGGTAAAACTGTAAATTCAAGTTAAATTTAAAGTTAACTGTAATAGACAATAATAAAAAATAGATATCGTTTACTAGATCACGGCTTCATTTAGCTTTAATTGAGTATTCAAAAAAATTAGGTTTGTGACTACTGGTCGGTCAGTAGCATTATGAAACTCCCCTACTTGGCCACAGGTGGCGCACGATGAGGTCAAAGTGACAGAGGGACGGACCGACCAACCAAGCAACAACTGTGTATAAGAGTCGACGCTTGGCCCATTGTAATGACATAGGACATATGTCATCATAGGATTTAGGACGCACGAAAAATATATAAACTTATTTATTTATTTTCTATCAAAGGAGGCATCTGGGGTTTTATTATATATGGATAGATACATGAATTTAAGAACTACTATTTCCTGCCTCTCCTGCCATGGAAAAACTTTTTTAAGTATCATTCTTTTCTACACGTTGACAATTCATTGAGCCCATTTTTTATGAGAAGGGACTGCAAAAATTGTAAATTTTTACGGCAACGAATCATAATGAACATGAAATAATTATATTTTAAACTTTTAAGAAAGTTGAAATAGGAATATTATTTAGATACAAGATAACGAACACAAGCAATATGGCTCTTCAGGAGCCAGAGTAATAGCCCATCTAAAGCAGTGCATCCAGGGAAAGATAAATGTAGCCATAGAACTCGTTTCATTCCTCCTACTTAAGTTCATGTTAATGATGTCATTAGAGATCGTACAGTCTGAAATTAGTTGCCAAAGTTTTGCTGTGGGGAAGTTTCATTATTTCATAAACCAAATGGCTAACGGTTCTCAATCTTTTATGGAAATGCTTTAAGATACCTGATGAAATCCAGTTCCCGCAAAATTACTAGTGAATTAGCATGCGATATCAACACATATCTATCCTCTATCTACCACACATTGAAATCGATAAGAGAAGATAACAAATTACGGATGTAGGTTTTCCAATTTCTTCCTGAATGGAATAATGGAGATTGCATGCCCATGGTAACACGTCTTTTTTCAAAACAGATGTAACCCATTTATTATGCCAATAGATTTGGGTAATAAAAAATGAGCATGAAAACGAGTTCGATCATTGAGCGTTTGAAATTTTCGAGATTTCAGTTTTTAGAACTGTTCTGAGGTGACACAAAATTAATCTTTGATTTGTTTAAAATGAAGTTCAAACAACTATAGGTAACTGAAAAGTTCTAGGTCAGTGGAAATGTACATTTACAATATATGTTTAAAAATCTTTACTCATGAGAAATTCTTCGAAGGTTTTATAATGCCCTTTTAATTCCTAGGATTCATCTGTGTGAATTTCTAAAAAACGAGTGAGTGACCATAAATAATTACATGAGTTTTCAAGTCTCGTTGGTGATTAGGTGTACAGTATACCTGCTGCCTAGTGAGCGTGACTGTGTGACACAGGGTTGATGTACTAGAGTTTATTCAGAATTGTCATTTTACGAACGAATTGATGCAGATATTTGAGGTACACCAGTAAAGAATGCACAAATAACTCACTTAATTCTTTGGCAGCATCATTCATCGTAGCACAATTAAAAAATAGGAGTAACCAGAACGATGTTGACAGCTTGCTTGGTGTATTTGAACGCTGTCAGTGTACATGGGACGATTATGAAATTTACAGCAGTGGTGATCGCCAGACCTTTAATTTCAATGCTCACCTTAATAGACGACGGATAGATTAGGTGAACCCCCCCCAGGACACTCTCAAGCTGAAGTTTCCCACAGGCACAGCGAAGCGATGTGTGGGGTGGGATTACCATGGTGTCTTTCGTCACAAGTATTTGAGTATATTTGAATTGCTTTCGAATACTGAATCGAGATTTTCACCTTTAAAAATTTTACGAGTCCCAAACCGAACTGTTCAGAAAATTATCCTTGTATGACAGTTGGCAGATATCGCATTGAATTTCATGACAGACATCACTTGGCATGACGAACGCGATAAAATATTCTTGAACAACGCTGCTTTTTATAACCCCCTCCACCACATTCTCCAAACTTTTCTTAGAAAGATTTATATTATTTTTGAGCATCAGCAAATACATGAATTAAAAAATCATGAGAATAACGAGTAAAACTTACAATGAACAATTCCTTCCTGGCGAAATTTGGTGAATATAGTGGAATAAATCATCTCCTTGCTAATGGCAAATGATATCTCAAGGAAAATAGGGAGTGTAATGCTGATTGAACATTCTGATTCTTTCACCGAGTATTGAAACATATAACCAAGATACATATAGCATGATAGTGTGTGTGAAGTCAGGGGCTTATACAACATAATTGAAAAAAGAGGTGTATATTTGAAGTGTGTCATAGTAATTAAAGGAAAGGAACAAAAGTTTATTCTGCCCAGAGCACATAACTTATTTCCCTATTTGTTATTATAGTTCCACAAAATAAAGAAGGCTCCTATTGTTGTTCTCTCACACCATCCTCTCGAGATGCAATGCAACAGCAGTGGAACTTTACTTCGCGCTCGAATCTTTGAATGACAACCAGTTAACTGGAGTAACTATTCTCGTAAGCGTAACTACCGCAAGTAACAAATAAAAAACGAGAGCTAAATTTTCTGCCAACGAAGATTCAATAAATCCTTTTAGTGATCATCACTGCCTCCAAAAGAGAGAATAACGTCCACCCGAGCCCTTGCATGGATTTCTAGGGTACGTTAATGACCTAGCACCGGTCGGATCTGTACATTTATTGTTCTATTATTACCTAAAATTTTATTGTAAATTAAAGCAAAAACCTAGACTGCAACGTAGATCTTTTTAATCGATGGTTCTAAAGCATTCAGACTTAATACTACTGGCACTGTCGCTGCTTCGAGCCGCCATCAAAATTCAACATTTAAATAATTTCTCAAACTCTTGTACTTGTAGATCTCGAGGCTGTTCAAATGATAATTGGTGCGAGAAAAATAACTTCAAATTCGACTTTCTAACAATGATTGCTGTGGCATATAATTATAGATAATTACGCTATAGATAATTTACATATTGCAAAATGTTTATAAAAATAATTATTCCTACAGTAACTGTTAAGAGAACTGTCTTCTTTTTAAAATACGCAGAAATCATTGAAGTAGAATTATTTCACTCATACGTTAAGAGTTCCGAAATCCGCGTACTCAGAAAATTTTTATCAACATCAAGGAACAACGTCAACCGAAGAATTATTACACCTAATCATCAATGCGCGTCAAGCATGGGAAAAAAATTTGCTTAACCTAGATTTGCGACAGAAAATTTTTGATCCCCACAAGTCAGGAAATATTTATGGTTACATTTCTAAGCGTTTCATCTTTCTGAGATCTACATTATATTATATAATGAAGAAATTTAGACAGTTTGGCTCAGCGATCGCTTCACCCGGACGCTGAAAGAAACAGAAATCGAGACCGCAAGCTGCACAATTCTATCGTTAATGAAGTCGATTTGAACTCAAGAATGGGGTTTAAAAGATGGGGGATACTCAGGTTACAAGCGTGAGTACTTTCATAATGCAGCTATATTTGGGTAAGATTAGATTGCGAGGACTTTTCATGCACCTCTTCATGAACTATAGCTTATACCCTCCCAGAAATGGACTCGTTCATAAACCATGTCACATTGCTGCGGGATTAAATTTTGCTAAAAGTCTCTTCAACGAAAAAATTCTGTTGGTAAGGTAATTCTACGCATAGGGATGAGACAAAAATTGAGCACCTCGGACATGACGATGCCGAGGCGTTAGGCAACATAATGATTGCCGATTTGACGAATGAAAGGAACTCATTTTCCCTCAAGTTAACAGAACCTACAACTAAGC